>JAJPUD010006873.1:24395-47374 GCA_023553655.1 Myrmecobius fasciatus | reverse complement strand
TCATCAGTTGGAAGAGTGAACAGAGATCATATAACTAAGGACCACATGTAAATGGTAGGAATATAAATGTGGAAGGGTTCACATGCTAGAACACATGTGGAAAAATAGCTTCTGCCTAGGCACTATGGAGGGAGCTCTGCCTCCTGATAATTTCTTTGTGCTGCTGCCACTGGGTGTCCTCCAAACTATTGTTTTTTGGTTTTACTGGGTTTTTCCACATGCTAGACAGTGTCTTCCAAAGACATTACTTCTGCCACATGTTGGTGCTGGCTACTTTTGTGTAGCCACTGGTCAACATAGCTTGGCTATTTCCATACTACCAAGCGCTGGTACTGTTGCTTGAGGTTCCAACGTGGCTCCTCTCTGGAGCGAGCATCAACTGCTGATTTTAGTTGTCTCTCCAGAGGAGGAGTGGACTCTTCAATGCCTGCTTAAAGCCCAAGAGCTTTGCTGCTACAGCTGTTTCATATCCAGTCATTGAACTTCATGAATGGAGAGGGAGTCTTCCATGACAAAACTACTTGCCAGCAATTTTTCCATGAGGTCTGTCTGTTCTCTGAGCCATGAGTGGAGAAAATGAGATACATGTGAGAAACATTATGGAAATATCATCAATAAGAAATCACCTTAGTTATGGGAGGTAAGAGAGGGGAAATTGAGCATCACTCTTATTTTTTAATAAAGCTTTTTATTTTCAAAACATATGCACGGATAATTTGACAACACTGATCCTTACATAGCCTTGTGTTTCAGATTTTCTCCTCTTTTCTCCCACACCCTTCCCTAGATGGAAAGCAATTCAGTATATGTTAAACATGTTAAAATATATGTTAAATCCAATATGAATAAACATATTTATACAATTCTCTTGCTGCACAAGAGAAATCAGATCAAAAAAACAAAGTAAGTAAATGAGTAAGAAAACAAAATGCAAGAGAACAACAAGAAAAAGAGTGAGAATGTTATGTTGGGATCCATATTCAGTTGCTGCAATCCTCTCTGTGGGTGTAGATGGCTCTCTCCATCACAAGATCATTAGAATTGGTCTGAATCACTTATTGTTGAAAATTAATCATCGTATAGTCTTGTTGTTGCCATGTATAATGATCTCCTGGTTCTGCTCATTTCACTCAGCATCAGTTCATGTAAGTCTCTCCAGGCCTCTCTGAAATCATCCTGCTGGTTGTTTCTTACAGAACAATAATATTCTGTGACATACATATGCCATAGTTTATTCAGCCATTCTCCAACTGATGGGCATCCATTCAGTTTCCAGTTCCTTGCCACTATGAAAAGGGCTGCCACAAACATTTTTGCACTTTTTCCTTCCTTTAGGATCTCTTTGCAATAGAAGCCCAATTGAAACACCGCTGGGTTAAGAGTTCGTAGAGTTTGATAACTTTTTGAATATAGCTCCATATTGAGTGAAGCATCACTCTGAAGTTGAAAAGGCAAGACCAAAAACACTGAAAAATTCCCAGTACAAAGTACACAGTAGATTCCCCAAAAACAATTAAATTGCCCAACACAGTTCTGGTTGATGGCATGTCAGTTTCCACTTTGGTTGTTTGATTATTACCAGAAAACAAAGAAGCTCCTTCCTTTAATGTTAATATTATGGTCCTAACAGAGATCTTTGTAATTTTATTTCTCACTGTAGATTTTTTCAAAAACTTAATAATTGTGCATCGACTCCCTTTGATCCTACTTTCTTTATTCTTCAAGACTTCATGTTTTCCCACGTGTATCTGAATTCTTCATATTTGTCTTTATAGAATAGTAATATTCCTTTGCATTCATATGCCAATATTTATTCAACCACATTTTGCTTCCAACTTTTTGTTAAAAATAATTTCTTAATTCACATGAATCTTTTATTTGCATAAATAACCTTCTAAGAGTATAAACCCAGTATTGAAACTTCAGGATCATTGGGCACAAACAAATATAGTTTGACATTGTATTTCAGAATGGTTGGACTAGTTCACAACTTGATAAGCAGCAACTTAGAGTTTCCATCTCCAACAATCTGAACTTTGGCCAGCTTGCTTGATGCCTATAAAAAATCATAATCTGGGATCATTTTATTAGGGGTTTTATGAATGAGTAATCTTAAACATAAAATCAAGTGATTCTGGATAATTCTGTCAATAGAAAAATATTCCTTTCCATTCTTTCACTACAATCTATGGTATAATGAACCTTAAGCTGACAGGTTTTTATCAACTGCATCTAGATTTCAGATTCATCATTTTTGCAAGTATATAATCCAAAAATTACCTTTTCCCTCTATATTCCTTTGAATCTAATTACAATGAGCTCCTCTTTTATTATTGCCCTTTCATATATCTAAGAATATTGCAAATAGGACCCAATCCAAGCATCTTTTGGATGTAGGATCCTGTATTCTATACTCAGCTCTTTCCTTACAGGTGGTATATTCAGTTTCTACTACATATGGGAGCCTATATATGCATGTAGATATATTAAATATATGTACATTGTAGATATGATACATTTATGGCATATAAAATATATGTATTTAAAATACATATATTTTATGTACCCATGTATATGTATACATACATAAGTATATATATATACATATATATATATATATTTAAATCTATACACACACCCTGCCAAATATGGAAATTCATGTTCAATTCCCATTTTCTGGCTACCTGTTCTATGCTTATTTATATTTTTATAATCCAAATTGTATCTTTGGTCATTAAAAAAAATCTCTTCTATTCCTTGGGTGTTTATGAATTCTCTTTTGTTCATACCTGTGGATGATATAACCTTTGATTCATTGTCCTCTGTGTTTAAACTCTCACTTAAAGTTGTGGAGTTTTTATATGTAAACAATTTATCCTTTTGAAATTTACTATATGATAAATGAGCTAAGATGGTTGTCCTAGTCTACCATATGCCAGGAAATGTGCATACAAAGAAAGATAAAAGCAGTCCCTGACTTCAAGGAGCTCACAATTTAGTAGAAGATACAACATACAAGCAAATATATACAAACAAGCTGCGTACGGAACAACAACAAAAAAAAAAACAGGAAATAATTAGCAAAAACAAGGTACTGAAATAAAGAAAAAGCAGCTGAGTGGTGCAGTGGATAGAGTACCAGGACTTAAGTCAGGAAGACTTGAATTTAAATATGGCCTCAGTCACTCCAAGCAAGTCAATTAATCCTGTTTGCTTCAGTTTTCTTATCTGTAAAAGGAGCTAGAGAAGGAAGTAGCAACCCATGCCAGTATTTCTGCCAAGAAAACCCCAAATGGGGCCATAATGAGTCAGACACAACTGAACAACAGTTGTCCTTTTGGTCCTTCAGTTCTTCCTTCCTCCTATCATGAACTCATTCTTCTTTATCCTAATATAGGAAGTACTAAGCCCTTAACAAATATTAATTAACTAAAAAGACAAAAAAGTACACATATGTGTGTATTTATATACATATATTTCTATGCATGTTTATATGCTCACACATGTATATATACATATAAATATAAATATCTGTGTATGTATACATACACACATATGGTTATGATATCTGTAGAACTGAAGGACATTGTGTCCATCCCCTACTCATGATCTATTTTTGTCTTTCAAGTGGCTACAAAAATGTCAGCATACTTGCCTGGCTAAATCCTGTGCTGCCTTTTTCATAAATCCTGAGAATTCTTTTTTTATTTTATTTTATTTTTTGCTTTTTGCTGAGGCAATTGGGGTTAAGTGACTTGCCCAGGGTCACACAGCTAGGAAGTGTCTGAGACCAGATTAGAACTCAGGTCCTCCTGACTTCAGGGCTGGTGCTCTATTCATGCACCACCTAGCTGCCCCAGTCCTGACAGTTCTTGTGGCAAGATCCAAGATCCAATGAGATAAAATTTATAAGGCTCCTGGGACTGTGGGAGAGCATTTGGTTTATGAGTGCAAGAAATCACAGGATTCTCTTAGAATCAAAGCTTTATTTTGCCAAAGCATGGGTGACTAATGAGCAGGGGGAAGAACGCTTATAAATTATAAATCTGGCTCTAAACCATAATTAGTGACACAAAAATTGCTATTGAAATGCAGAGATTATTAGAAACAGTATTTTTTAGATAGCATCTTAGACACAGGATCTAGTGAAAGCAAAAGTAGCCAAAACATCAATGTGGTTGCCTGCATTCAAGGAACAGTTCCTAGGGAAGCATTTTTTTCTGTAGTTTTAGCTGACATCAGTGATTTTAGAAAATGCTCAATTTTTACAGTTTATCCTAGGGGTCAAAATTAGGGTCCAATATGTCCCCTACATTGTCACAGAATAGATGCATATAATCAGGCCCAAAGCCCCTTCCAGTCTTCTCATCTCTTATTCTCCTCTAAGACTCAAGGACACCGGTCTCCTGGCTGACCCTTGATCAAGGCCTTCTATCTCCTGACCCTGTGTCTTTCCATTGGCTTTTCTCATGCTTAGAGAGTCCTCCATCTTCACCTTCCTCCATCTCAGCAAAAATCTTACCTTCTGGAAAAAAAAATACTTTTTCTGGTCAAAAAGTGGTGAATGTGATTTCTTAGTTCCTGTAAGTTATTTGAATGATTTCAGAAAATGGGAAAGGATCCACAGGAATGGAAAAAGCCATTTGTCCTAATTTGTAATTTATAATTTTGTACTTTTTAAAGTACCCAAGAATATAATTCATTTGGCTAGATGGCTTGATCTCACCATGGATTGCTCAGTCATTTTTTCAGTCACATTTGACTCTTTGTGGGGTTTTCTTGGCAAAGATACTGGAGTAGCTTGCCATTTCCTTCTCCAGTTCATTTTACATATGAGGAAACAGAGGTAAATTGCTTAGGATCATACAACTAGTAAGCGTCTGAGGCCAGAACCAGAGCTCTATCCATTGCACTTTTTGGCTGCCCTGAGTAAACTCATATGGATTATTGTGTTTGTTTACTTCTGAGCTCCACATTTTAGGAAGGACACTGACAAAATAAAAGGTATACAGAGAGTGGCAAATGACGGCCTTAAGATCATGTCACAGGAGGAGGAATTAAAGGAAATTGACATTTAATGCCTGGAGTAATGAGATCTTTTCAGGGATCTGAAAAACTCCTATACAGCTAGAAGACTAAATGTGTTCTCTTTGACCTCAGAGAGCAGAACCAGTATCAACTGTTAACAATTGTACAGCAGCCAATTTAACATTAATAACAGTAAAATTTTCCAGCTACTCAGAGCTCTTGAAATATTGAGATGAGCTTCCTGGGAAGGCAGACTTGGACGTACTGTAAGTCCTTCAGCACAGGGCAGGAATATGGAAGAGGAAATCTTTCTCTGGGTTAGTTCTGCCTCAGAGACCATGAGCTCTCTTCCCAAAAACAAATTCTGGATTTCACTTGGTCCAACTCATAAGTTGTAACTGTGAGGGTATAGCCTAGGTTCTTTAACTCATTTCTCACTCTTTGTGACCCCATTTGGGATTTTCTTGTCAGAAACACTAGAGTGATTGGACATTTCTTTCCCCAGCTCATTTACAGATGAGGGAACTAAGGTAAATAAGGGACTTGCTCAAGGTCACATGGCTAGTAAGTATCTAAGGTCAGATTTGAAATTAGGAAAAGTCTTCCTTACATCAGCCAGAACCTATTTGCTATGTTTTTGCTATTCTTGGGTAAATTCCCTTTTAGACATGTTTGTTCTTAGGTGAGAAGAGGATAGAAGGGTAACTGATAAAAATCATGGAAGCTGATAAAATCATGGAAGCTGATAAACCGGAACACCTTCCGTGTGATCAACTAGAAACTGGAAGTACAACTCCAAGCATGTTCCAATAAATGACACCCCTCCCCACTTTAATTTTATAAGCATTAATTCTATCACAATTCTCCCCATTCCTGCCTAGCATTGGACATAACACAGAGTAGAAACTTAATAATTGCTTGTCAACTGACATTTCTACCTTCTTAAATGTCTCTTCTTGCTCTATTTGAACTACATCTGTAGCTTTATTATATTATGTCTTGTATTACAGACATTTAGAAATCTGTCATGTCCTTTTTTAAAAATTATCTATTTTTTGAAGTCAAAGACATAATTTTGTTTTATCTTTGTTTCTCCAGGGTCAATCAATGTGCATGATATATCACAGGACTGATGTCCGTGGAATAAATGGATGGCTTTTTAGCCAACAATTTCTTTTTTGTCTCTGGGAAAATGAAATTGGGTTTTATAGTAATGACAGGAGTGTACTGCATCTAAATCTTCTCACAAACTCTGAATAAAGTTTTTTTTTCTAGTTCCTTACTTCTCTATTTTTATGAGTCAGGGGTGTTTTTTGATGGGGGAGGAGAGGTAACACAAAAGAGGAAGTCAGCAGATTCTCCTGGTAACATTATATTCTGCCTTTAACTTTAATTGTCTTTTAGATGACTGATTTTGTGACCAACTAAGCACCAAAAAGGGGCATAGGGAAAACAGGCCAAATTCATAGAACCATTAGATCTTATTAAAAGATTAATTATATAATTATATACTTATAATTTTATATATATATATAAATTATATTTTATATATTATATATGTATATAAATTTATAATTATATATAATATATACATATAAAGTTACCAGAAGACTGTAAATGATATACTTCTCCACACTATGTGAGAAGTGGGTCTTTATCAACTCTCTGAGAAATGAAAAAAAAAAATCTTAAGCATTAAATGTTCGAAGTAGAAAAATGAGCTCATTCTTCCAAAAGACTAGTGAAAGTGGCAGGGGTTTCAGAAGATTTGCAATGACAGAAAGGGCTTTCTGCCAGTTATGGGCAATATTGAAATCTGTGCTACCACTCATATTACTCCCAATTATTAGAACCAAAGATGGTTCACAATTTTTCCTTTTTTTCTGTGAGAGAAAATGAGAAAAGAAGGGAGGAGAGAATAGGAGAAGAAGGGAGAGGGGGGAAAGGAGAAGAGAAAGGGGGGAAGAGAGGAGGACATAGGGAAAGAGAGAGGGGGAGTAAAAAAGGAAAAGGAGAAAGGATAAGGGAAGAAAAGGGAAAAGAGAGGAGAGAGAAGGGAGGAGGAGAAAAAGCCTCGTTTTAATAATGGATAAGATAATGTTATTTGGGTAAGAGAAAGTAAACGCTATCAATTTCTTTTCATTCACAGAGGAAAGCTGACACGGAGCTATAAGAATCCTCCTCAGAAAACAGATCTTTCCATGTTTTAGAAAAGTGAGATGGAATAACTATAAATCAACATATAAATCATCTTCAGTAGCCATCATTTTATTGATATTACCATTGTGTGTAATCATGAGAAAGTCACCTCAGGGTCTCTGTTTTCTTGTCTTTAGATGCTAGTCTTCATTGTTAAATAAGACAATACTTGTAAAGTGTTTTGCAAATCTTAAAGTGATGCATCAGTATTCATTATTGCTATCAATACTATTATTCCAGTCTTTTGGGAAACTGTGATTCCAGTGTGGAATCTCCTTCCACCAAAGTCAATCTCTATCAATCTGTAACTTATTACAATCTAAAAAGTACCTGAAACACATAAAGGCTAAGAAAGTTTTCCTCCTACTATGCTCAAAAAGTTATCAGACTGTGCATACCCTTTGACCCAGCAGTGTTTCTATTGGGCCTATACCCCAAAGAGAACGTAAAGGAAGGAAAGGGACCCATATGTGCAAAAATGTTTGTGGCAGCCCTTTTTGTAGTGGCAAGAAACTGGAAACTGAAGGGATGCCCATCAATTGGAGAATGGCTGAATAAATTATGGTATATGAATGTTATGGAATATTCTTGTCTTATAAGAAATGACCAGCAGGATGATTTCTGAGAGGCCTGGAGAGATTTGCATGAACTGATGCTGAGCGAAAAGAGCAGAACCAGGAGATCATTGTACACGGCAACAACAAGACTATATGATGATCAATTCTGATGGACATGGTTCTCTTCAATAATGAGATGATTCAAACCAGTTCCAGCTGTTCAGTAATGAAGAAAGCCATATATACCCAGGGAGAGGCCTGTGGGATCTGAATATGGACCACAACATAGCATTTTCATGCTCTCTGTTGATGTTTGTCTACATTTTGTTTTCCTTCTCAGGTTTTTTTTCTTGTAGATCCAATTTTTCTTGTACAGCAAGATAACTACATAAATATGAATACATATATTCAATTTGTCATATGTTTTAACATAATTAACATGTATTAGACTATCTGCCATCTAGGGGAGGGGTGGGGGGAAAGAGGGAAAAATTTGGAACAGAAAGCTTTGCAAGGGTCAATGTTGAAAAATTACCCATGCATATGTTTTGCAAATAAAAAGCTTTAATAATAATAATTTAAAAAAAGGTTTCCTCCTGTGTCATAGAGCTAATCAGTGTCCAAAGTGATATTTGACTCTAGGTTTACCTGATTCAACCTCAATCAGTTTATATATTCTGCCATATCACCTCTGTCTGTTGGCCAAATCAAGAATAAGAATCCTCAAAGGACAGAGTTGGGAGGGTGGTAGGGTTGAGAGTACTCTGAAAATGGCAAAACCTTCCTTCATGTAGTTGTTTTGTCATTAGTTTCTACAAACTTTTTTGGTTGTCATTTTTGTCATATTGAATTTGTCATTCCAGTTTCTACAAACACATTTTCCCATCTTCCTTCCCTGCTGAGTGATTCATTGCAGCTCAGTCCTGAGGTCAGTGTGCCAGACATCTCATGGTCTCTGTTGGCTCATCAGTGTGTGTGTGTGTGTGTGTGTGTGTGTGTGTGTGTGTGTGTGAGAGAGAGAGAGAGAGAGAGAGAGAGAGAGAGAGAGAGAGAGAAAATGAACTTACCAATCTTGTCTACAAAACCTTGAAAATGATAGACATTTCACCAGGACCTTGATATTTCAATTTAGTTTCATTTTTTTCCTTTTTTCTGGAACTGAAAGTAAGAGCCAGCCAGCCTGAAAGTCTGAGGCAGTAAGGATAAGTGCAAATATAGAGAAAGGTTTGGACAGATAGGGACAGAAAAAATTATGGCTGGGATTCAGGTATGGTACCTCCTCTCTGAACTAGATTTGAATGGAAGAAAAGAATGTTGACCTTAAGAAATAATGATAGCTACCAATGGGAAATGTGATACCCCGTTCTTAAAAAAAAGAAGAAATGGATGCAAGATGCAGAATTAAACAGACATGGAGGGAAATGGCCAAAGTGGGAATCTGTTTTGATTAATTGTATATATTTGTTACAATGATTTTGGTTTTCTACTTTTTTTCTAACTGGTGGAAAGAGTGGGGAAGAGTGAAAAATATCTGTTAAAAATGTATTAAAAATAGAAAAGAGGAAATGATGATGTAGTCTGAATTTTAGAGCTTCTGGCCAGCCAAATCCTCCATAGCCTCTTTAAAATCAACCTTCTCACAAACAGCAGAGACCATTCCCTGGAGGAACTTCCATCTTGAAGACCCACTTTCCTAAGTGATGGCTATCTTCCCCAGAACACTATTTCAGGAAAACTCCAACTGTGCTTCCATCCATTCCTTTCTCCCTGATTCCTGCTTCCTCAATAACTCTATAACCCTGCCCTCCTTGAATTCTAGAAGCATGAACCTTATATTAATTTTTATTTTATTGATTCCATTGTTCCTGAATAAATTGTGTCAATCTCCTCCCTAAAGGCCTATCTTCCTCTAATTCTTATAATTTTCTAGACTAAAGTGCCCCTTCCCTGGTGGGGACTAGGGGGGGAAAATTGTAACAGAAAGCTTTGTAAAGGGTCAGTGTTGTAGAATTACCCATACATATGTTTTGCAAATAAAAAGTTTTAATATTAAAAATAATTTAAAAAAATAAAGTGCCCCTCCCCTAAACAGGAATATGGGTTCTTATTTTAGTATATTAGCTCCGTAAGGGAAAGATCTAATTTGTTTTTATTTGTATCCCAAACCCTTAATTTGTGCAACTATTAGATGCTTTTCTTTTCATGGAAACATACCTGTGTCTGATGGATTTTAAAATATTTCTTTCCTAATTGAAGAAAAGAAATTTGCTTTTACTACAACATGAGTCTGATATGATTGTTTTCTGACTAGATGTAAGGATTTTCCCATAAGTAGGGACTGATTCAATGTAGAAAATGTTGAATCTTCCCAAGTAGACTCATAAAAGAACAGCCAAGGAGTCCAGGGATAACTGCACAGATCCTCTCCTCCCCAGCTTCTTAAATGCTTAATCATGACTCAATATGGAGTCTTGTACCTGAATGTGATGGTCATAAAATTATGATTTGTTATCAGCATGTGATTTATCAGTATACCAATTTTATATATCTATATACCGAGGGTTATATGATAATTTCTTGGACAGAAAGGATTACACAAGGAAAACATTTAAGAAGCCCCAGTCTACTAACAAGAAATGCAAGATTTCATTCAAGAAGAAATTCAGTAGGTAAATTACTAAAGAACTAAAGAAGAGTCATGTGATTTTTTTACTGTCTTTTAGATAAACAGAATCCCTCAATCTCTTCATTACAATAAACTTTATAGAATATTGAATATGTATTGCCTACATAGAAATTGCCAGCAAAAGTGACTGAGGTCGACATCAGATATATATGCTCATTTTGGGGTTGATACACACTCAGCAGAATTATAGTAACTAGCACTTTATATTCTATGCAATATTATACATTATGCTAACCAGTGCATGCAATCAGTAATACAAACATCAAATCCTCTCAGCATAAAACATTATACTAATTCCTAAAGATTCCAGTAAACAAGTCTTATACTTCCCTCTTCACCCAGGCAAAGGCCATGAGTTTGCCCAAAGGTTGCATTTTGATAAATCTCCATCAATACTTCCTAAATGAAGAAAAATGAATTTATTTATACAACATGAGGCTGATATAATTGTTTCTACCTCCAAACAAACATGTGATTTTCATACTTCCACAGGTGGGATGCAAGAATTGTTTTTTATGGTGACCCAGGAACAGGCAGATGACTGCAGTTTCTGATTGGATTTGGTTTCTGGCCATGGTGTTTACAAATTACTTTTTAAGTTCTAAAAAAGAAACTCAAGATCAAAGTTAACGTTATTAGTTAGAATTTGTTGATTGTTTGCCAAATTTGGACCACACAGGTCATTAGTAAAAACTTTTAAACCAAATTTGAGGGACAAATCATTTTATTGACATATATACATGTATATGTATGTATGTGTGTATATATATAATCATATCATATAAAAAAGAATTCTGCCTTCCCACAATTTGAGACTATTGCTTCTAATTTTATAATTTGACTGTAAACATTCCAAATTTAATGGTTCCTCCACTCTTCCAAATATTTGAAGAAAACAGTAATGGCCACTAACAAGATATTGGAAATTGAAGGGATGCCCGTCAGTTGAGGAATGACTCGATAAACTGTGGTATATGAATGTAAGGGAATACTATTGTACAATAAAAAATCATGAGCTGGCTAATTTCAGAAAAAAAATTGGAAAGACTTGTATGAACTAACGCAAAATAAAATGAGCAGAACTATGAAAACATTGTATACAGAATCAACAACTTTGTAAAATGATCAACTATAAATGATTTGATTGTTCTCAACAGCATAATGATTCAAGACAATTATGAAAGATTCATAAGGAAAATGATATTCAAACCCAGATAATGAACTGATAGACTCTAAACAGGGAAATTTTGAAATTCAAATTCTTGGAAAAATAAAAGCCAAAAATTGTCTTGACATAAAATGGAGAAAAATAAAATACTATTTTGGGGGAAAAAAACAATAATGACCATTAAGTCTTCTTCAGGTCCAGTATGCATAGTCACTGCAATCTATCTTTATTATGACATGGTCTTCCATTCCCTTAGCTCTGTGTAAGTTAATAGGTCACATTTCCCCTCTCCCTAAATAAAAGGGTTAAAATAGATCACCTCTGACATCCTTACCAAACTCTGTATCTCTGATCTATGATGCTAAATAACATCCATTTTGATTACCCTGAACTAGATTTTCTCCAGGTTATACTTGTCCTTTTTGGAATATCATATCTACCTCTTATCAGAGTACTCTAGGTGTGGTCTGACCAGGGTATGGTACAGAAAGACGATCACCATTTGTGTTCTCAACTTTGTACTTCTTTTAATCTAGATGAAGATTTCATCTGTGTTTGGGGCCACTATCCCATCACATTGTTGATGTCTCAAGCTTTCCATCCACTAAAACCAAATCTTTAGAAGAAAAAAAGTAAAAGGTGCTATTTCCCCTATACTCTTTCTTGAGCAACATAAATGTCACATGTAGATTGGTCCCAACCTTGAAATTTTTTTTCTTTTTTATTAGTTTATAGCTGAGTAAATCTTAAAGGGAACATATGGGAAAATAGAGAAAAGATACAAGATATGGAAATATAATCTTTTCCATTCATAACCATGGGACTTAGATGTAGGACAGAGTTGAGCAGATAACAAAACCATTGCCCCCCACTCTATTAAACATGGATTAGGATTCTCTCTCCAGAGTACAGGCAGAAACTTGGGACCCTCAGCTCTGGCCATCCTGCCTTGATGATCTCCATCTATCTATGCTAGATTCAAAACTTATTTGTTCTCTATCTTCTGGATAGGCTACCTTTAAAATCTTCTGGTCATCCAAAGAAGAAGAGATTGTTACAGAGGAGTAAAGAAACTGAGTAGTTATATCCAGACAAGGATTAATTTAGCAATGCATGTGATTTCAGAAACAACCTCGGCCCAAGGCTCTCAGTAACCGAGGATATTGACCATTGGTCTCTAAACAGTTAATATACAGTTTGGATGGAGGAACAACAGAAAAAAACACCTATTTTTTCATTGGTGGAGAAGATTGGTAGAAATGGAGGTGAGAGGGAGAGACTTGGTAGAGAGGATCAGGAAATATTGATTTAAGCGGGTAAAGGAAAGTTCTGTAACACTCCTTAAGTTGAATGACCATTATAAAGGTGAGTAATCTTTTGACTTCTCCAAAATCAGGTGATTTAAAAGCAGCTGAGATTTAGCTTCACAAAATGGTGGATAAAGGCAAAATGGAATCACTATTGCTATTTTTAATATAACAAGTCTAACTGTGTCCACATGTGGGCCTATCCATGGCTGCAGTTTATTTTCATGTATCATTTCCCCCTGATCTGACTCAATCGGATCCCATTGAACTCTAATCACAGAATTGTTGAATGTGAACACTGGAAGAGCCCTCAGTAGTGATATGCTCCAATCCTTCCACATAAGGATTTCCTAATAGAGCATACCTGACAAGTGGTGATTTTTCAAATCTCTGCATCATCAGATCCTACATTCTGGAGAAAGAAGTAGTTTCCCATGTTAATTAGTTTCTCAGATTTCTGAAGTTTTTATTTTTTAACTACAGATAATTCATTTTACCAGGGATATCTGATGATAGAGATTTATATCTGACTTCCTAGCAGTCTGTGAGCTCTCCTGAATCCAGAATAGAGGCATGGCAATGTGTCCTTAGAAGAAAATTATGGTCTGATCTTTCAAAAAGTCTATTTCTCCAGTTTCAATCTCCTGAGTTTCACTGGGGGAATATTTGTGCTTAACGGGAACAAGGGGAATTTGAAGAAGAAGGATTAATCTTCCTCTTTCTTGTTCTTTTGGATTATGGATCACCCACCTACTGATAACCCTCTAGAAAACAACATTGTCTTGCCCATCTGTGTATATGGGCATTCCCTGTTCTGAGAAGAAGAGATGAGACAGACAGAGAGACAATGAAAGTGATAGAGAGATAGAGACAGAACAAGACACAGAAATATATACAGAAAGAGAAACAGACAGAGACAGAGAGATACAGAGAGACATGCAGAGAGAGACAGACAGACAGACAGACAGAGAAAGAGAGAGAGAGAGAGAACCAGAGAGAACAGATGCATGGATTCTGTCCTTTACTCTCTTTAATTCCCAGAAGGCCTTCTGTCCTCTGAAACCTTCTTTCCAAAGGTCTTCGCAGCTCTTCCTCCAGATCTCCAGTATAGTCCTTGAAGCCATTAGGGCAAAACATAGAAGTGATTGCCCAGTACCCACTTCTGCTGGAAAGATTGGAGGTAACAAAGGAAAGAAGGAGGTAACAAAGCTTGAGACTGAATAAAAGTTGTGGGGGAAGGAACAGTTGTTCCACAGACACATGCTCAACTTGGCCAATCCACAGGCCACACTTAGTCATCAGGAAATTGAGAAATCAGGGCCATTTTTCCATTTTGCCTTATCTGCAACTTCTCCAAATCCCAGAGGTCCAGCCCCTACCCTTTGTCAAAATACCGTCTATTCTCATGCCATTCAGGGGTTCTTACTGCATGAACCTTCTGGATACCACATTCAAGGAGGTACATCTACCGGAAAAGATTCAGGTGAGTCACAAGCCTGACTGGGCCAGGAGAGTAGGGAGTGGGATTAAGGGATTGGTACAAATCCTCATTCTAGACATATCTGTGGAAAGAATTAGGGATGTTGGGCTATACTAAAGTCACTGGGGATGGGTGGGACATGAGCATTACTTTCAAGGGGGAGAGGGACTGTCAGAGGAAGCTCTAGAGACCAGGTTTGTTCTGGGAAGCCCCAGTTTTGAGAACTTGAACTGAAGTGGGGGGAAGTGGCAAAATCAACTGAAGGTAAGGAAGAATCTCTGCAAGTCAAAGTTGTGCAGCCGTGGAGCAGATTGCTTTGTGTGGTACTAAACTCCCTCCCTGTCCCTGAAGGTTATAGGGATGGTGAAAAATCACTTTATACTCTGGCCATCAGGAAGGACCAGAGCTCTGCCTTCTCTCTCACTGTGCACAGGATTCTGGTTCAGGAACCACTTAGGAGGACACAATCAATGGGAGTGAGCCCAAATATAGAGCTGAGCTGATGTGGCTGGAGTGAGTATCTCAAATGTGTCTCACTCCTCTAGAAGCAGCCTGGCTCCACTAACCCTGCCTCACTCCCACACCAATCCATCTTGCACACAGCTGGCAAAGTGATTTTCCTAAATTACAGGACTGACCATGTCAATCCCTTCTCAATAAACATCAATAGCTCCTACTACCTCTAGCACAAAATACAGACTTTGAGTGTAGCATTTAGTACCGTTCACAACTTGGTCCCAAAGTATCTTTCTTTCCTTGAGATGTGTAGGTCCCATTCTTGTGCTCTAAGGTCTGGCTGAAGAAATCCTTTTCCTCATACCAATCTCCATCTATGGTCTCCATGATTTCACATAAACTGCCTTCCATGGCTGTAATGTGCTGCCTCTTGGCTTTGAACTCAGGTCATGGGCTCCTGTTCTCATACTATTTGGGACTGAAAGTCTTTCCGGATCCTTCCAATCTCTAGTGCACTCCCTCTCATGCTTGTTTGTATCCAACCATATGTGTGTGTTTATTTTATTTTTATATATTATTTTTATATTTGCATAATATATCTGAATTTTATAATATATCTGCATTTTCTATCTGTATAAACATACCTGTGGGAATTGTCTCACCTGAGAGAAAGGAAGGCTCTTGAGAAGCACTTAACCATTGCATTTCCCACAGTTAGCTTAGAGCTGGCCAACATGTCCAATATGTACATCAGACAGATGTACAACAGATAGACCCTTTATCCTGCTCCCATGCATGGGGCTCATCCCTCTTTGTGACATCCTTCACAGAGATTCATAAACACAACGATCTTGCTTTGTTACAGTGAAGGGCTCACAACCTCCTCTCCTACACCTCCCTTAAGATTCTGAGCTATAGGATGTCCCAAACAAACTTGCCTTCCTGGTCATGAGACTCTCCTCTGTCACAGCCATCCATTCCAGCTTCTCTTTCTTCAGTTTCCCTTCTCCCTGTCTCCTCTTCCTGCTTTGTGCCCCCTGAAAGTCCTGTCCTATTGTTAACAAACTATCCTCCACATCCAAACTGTGAATTTCCCCCAAAAAATCTCTGCATACATATTTTCTACTGACATATTCTGACCTATATTCTCCCACCCCAATGGAGTGTCCAAGACTGTATCTATTTTGTCTTTGCATTCCCAGCACCTAGCACAAGGCAGATCAAAGTTGGTTGAATTTGAGTTGGGACTTGATTCAACTGGAGGCTACCTGCTTCATGGAGCTCCTGAAAGAAGCTCCTGAAAGAAAGTATAGGTAATCAGCTCTGCTCACACAGAGACCTCTCCAGTGTTGGAGTCCAGCTCCTGTAGTGAAATGGAGGGCGTGAGATGCAGGGGCCAGTGAAAGAATTCGATTAGAACTCTTCAAATGTTATGGATCAGAGAGACAAATATATATATATATATATATACATATATATATATTATATATGGATCAGAGAGACATATATATATATGTATATATATATATATTATATATGGATCAGAGAGACAAATATATATATATATATATGGATCAGAGAGACAAATATATATATATATACATATATATTTCCAATGCTTATAGGCTCAATCCAAAATACACTCTGATGTCCTGATACCTTTCCTATGAAGCACAATCTAGGGAGAAGTAAATGGTTAAGCCCTAATCTTCCTTACTTAGATAGAGATGTAAATAGTTGAGATACACATTAGAGTAAACTTATCATATTAATGTCCACAAGTACGTTTCTCCCTAATGCCTTTAGTCTCCATTGGGAGCTGCTTTTTCTGTCCTAAGGTCAAAGGTAAGCCTTTGATCCATGGTATAGTTGTTTTACATTTTGCTTCAGTCGCTAGATTTCTGATCACATATTAACAAGTATTTCTATGCTCTTTCAATCAGAAAAAGGAGTTTTAGAGAGCCGAGTTACAGTAAGATTCAAGACCTCGAATGGATTCTTACCTCCTGGCCCCCTACACCCGAGGTCAAGAGTTAACTCTGTGGGTAGGTACCATGCTTGGGTAAATTGCAAACAGAGCAGCAAACACTATGGTTGGCCATTCCCAGGCTGACAATGCTCCTGTTGGGATGACCTAAGGAAGATGCAATAATTGGGACATTTAAGTCTAGGGTTGGGTATTTCTTGTCAGCCCTGTATTCCTTGAATAAATGTTGCCAGCTTCATATCATGGCCTAACTTGGAATCAGGAATTCAAATCCCTCCTCAAGCCCTTACTATCTTTGTGTACCTGTGCAAGTCATTTAACTTCAGTCTCTCTCAGGTTCCTCATTTGCAAAGTGGTGACAATATTAACAGCTACCCCTTGAGGTTGTTGTTGAGGTGAAATGAGCTAATATGAATAAAATGCTTGGCAAACATGAAAGTACTGATTAGTGCTATAATTATATAAGATATAGTTATATAATTATGTTATTTCTTATTATCAGTCAAAAAAAAGAGCAAGGGACGACTTATCCAACAAGTGGATCAAACAGGGAACAGAGTCCCTCTGAGATGAAGTTCTGAGGCAAGGCACCATGGTTACCTTTGGTCTTGGTGTCCAGTCTTGGTCCTTTCAAAACTTCCATGGTGTACTCTGGTCATTAACAGGGAAGTCTTGGTACGCCTTAGATGTCTTCAACACTAGATGTCCATTGGATTCTCCAGTCCTTTCCAGGCCACATTTACCTTAAGCCATCCTGATTCCCTCAGGATCAGGCTTTGAAGGATCATGATCCCTTTCATCAGTATATGAGCAGAAGCTGTGGAGTCTTAGCGTAGAGGTCATGAGGCAGCAGGGCTGTTCACCACATCCTGGGCCAGCCTCCAACCCACTATCGTTTCTCCTCTGCAAAGCTGAAGCTGGGCAGCCCAGGACAGAGCTAAAGATCCACTATGGATGCCACAGTCATTTTCCTGATCTCAGTTGGTAAGTCTCCAGGAGCAAGCCTGGGGAGGGAGGGACATTACGACAAGGCCCTAGCCTTGTTAAGGACAGAGAGGAAGCCTCAGGAGACAGAAGCCAGTGTCTCCTCAAAGGACTCTGCCTTCATAAAATGACCAAAGCAGAATCAGAGATTCGGTACCTTTGGCAAGAGCTGGAGATAAAGTCAGCATGAGCTAGAGGGGATCCATCTTTAACGTGAGGTTCTCTTACAGGACTATGTCTGCACTGGGAGCTCGAGGCACAGTTGGGTGAGTTGTCCCCAGCACTCTATTTCCCTTTTCCATCTCTTTGTCCTAACACTGAAGATAGCCATTCCCATGGTAACGGGGTTGGGAGCGGAAGGTGGAACAGGACATTGAGATGAATGGATAGAGTGGCTCAGGATGGGTACTCAGGATGCAGAACTGGAAAAATAAGTACAATCAAAGCAATCTTGGAAATCCAGACTGTGTTTTCTCCTCAGACACCATTTTCAGGCCTACCTTGTGGGCTGAACCAAGTCCTGTAGTCCCTGAAGGAGCAGATGTGACCCTCAGGTGCCAGGGCCAATGGGCGAGTAACGGATTCCAGCTCTGGAAGGATGAGCAGCTCAAAGAAGAGAGAAATGCAACCTGGCAGCGGGCAGAGTTTGTGCTGAGAAATGTGAATGGCAGGAAAGATGCGAGAAGCTACAGGTGCCGCTCTGGGCAGGGGTCCAGGTGGTCAGAGCTCAGTGACCCCCTGACCCTGGTGGTGACAGGTGAGGGGGTGCTGCTCTATAACTCTCCTGGGTGGAAAGGAGACCAGTCCTGAGAAATGAGCCCAGATCCCTCCCTAGATTTCCAATGGTACAAACCCTCAGATGGTACTTCCTGCCTCCCCTTGTCACCCCAAACTCTGGAAATCCTTGGCACCCCAGCTGACATTTGTGAGGCATAGATATGGTTCTGAAATTTCTCCCTAAATTACACAGTGAGGAAAAGAGCATATGTACCATGATTTCCTTTTTAGAGATGGGGAAACTTAGGCCCGGAGAAGAGGTAAGGTGACTTGAAGGAAGGTCACCTGGTCCTTTACTGTCATGGCCAAGATCTGACCAGGACAATCCCCTTGGGCATTTCTGTCCAGAGAGGGCCAGCCATGGGAGCACACTGCTCCTCTCTCTGAAGACAGACAGCATTTGAGACATGGGGCACACCCTTCAAGGCTTGCTTTTGCTGAACAAAATTGACTCAGATTCTTTTTCTTGTCTTTTAAGAACCCAACAGCAGCCTGTCCACTCGTGTCTCCCGTTGTTCCCTTCTGCCCTCACTACATTCACGTCTGCATGGACAGATGCCTCCCATCATATCCCACCTCTCTGTCTTTGCTCACCCTGTTGCCCTGCCTATGATGCCCTTCTCACTCATCCATCACTTTCCTACACATGATTAAAACCCATCTGAGCCCTTGGCTGCACCAGGATGCAGTACCTGGTGGCACCATGGCAAGCTCCTGGCCCCTGGCTCTCCCGGAGGGATGCCTTCACCTCTCTCCTGGTTCCTCTCTAGCATCGGAGCCCTTTCCCCCATACCAGGCTGCTGTCCATAGACAGTCCATAGACCGCAGACTGCCAAAAGGGGAAGGAGCCTCATATTGGGAGGGTGTAAACATGGTCCTCCCTACTTGCATGACTGTAGGCAAGTCCCTGACCTTGTGAAGGCCTTGATTCCCTCATCCATGACATGAAACTCATGGGCTGGATTGTCTAATGAGGTCATTGGAGCTCAAATTTCTCTGATGGCTACAGTGGGAGCTCCCTGAGGGTAGCAAGGGGGTGCCTTCTGTAAACCTTTGGGGTTCCCCCATTGGTGAACAGAAATGGATGATAAGTGAATGATCAATAAGGGCCGGAGAACCAAAGAAAATCTAAGTCCTCCCAGAACTGTCCAAAGGGAGCTCCCATTGTCCTGTGCTAGCCCCTGACCATCCAGGGCCACACATGTCTGCCAGCTTTGCCCTGGCTCCACTGAGGGTCATAGAGGGTGGAAGGACAGGGACTCTTCATCATGTAGTAGTGAGGAAATAGGGAGGGTCCATGGTTGGGTATGTTAGCTTCTGTCTAGCTTCCCAGTCGTGGAAGTTGTTAGGAAGACAGAGCTTTGCAAACCTCAAAGCTTAAGAGAAAGGTCTGAATTTTCCAGTGATGTTGCCTTAAGTTGCCACCTTAGTCCAGCAAGCCCAGACTGTAAGACTGGGTCCCTCAGAAGGGGGTGAGAAGGGTGGGGATGGGAGATTGATAACCTCCTCTGTCCATGTCTTTCTTCTCCCCTCACTTTGTAGTCTCAGCCTTTCTAGGCCCAGAACATCCTTCTGAGGTTGACCCAGGGGCCCAATTACTGAGCCATGAACAGGCCTACAAGATTGGGCAAAGAGACCTACCCAGGGACCCTCAGTCCACCATCCCACAGCTTAGATGCTTCAGGGAATGATTTGAGTGAGAGATCAGGTCCCTAACTCTCTTCCTTCTTCATTTTCTAGGAGCCTTCACCAAACCTTTCATTTCAAGTTCAGTTTCCTTCCCAGTACCCATATGGACAATAGTGACCATCCAGTGTCAAATGTCATCACAGGAATCCTCTCAGTATTATAATTTTGCCCTGTTGGAGGCAAAAAGTCTGCAGGTCTTACAGATACAGAGCTCTAGAAGGAGCCAAGTTTCTTTCTCACTTCCATCTTTGAGAGTCAAGGACACTGGGAACTACAGCTGTATTTACTACACGAAGACACCCCCCTACAGAGGGTCAGATCCCAGCCAGCCCCTGGAGCTGACTGTGTCTGGTGAATAGAGATGGAGACCCCTCCCAAACTCCCCATTCCATCCCCAACATAAAAATCCATAGATCCATGGGGACAACATAAAATCCAAGAAGAAATGATTTCAGGGGGAGGCCAGAGGTGACCCTGGGACCTTCTCCTGTTTTATAAGAATTCACTTTTAAGCTACAGGAGAAAGGGGTGTCCCAGTTCAAGGCAAAATCCAATCAAGGAACGAGAGCAGAGGCAGGATTGCTGCTGCCCCTCTCATTAAGGGATTAGAGGAGGAGGCCTAGAAATGACATATGACCTTGAGTTCTGACACCCCTTTCTCCTCAGGACAACTACCCAGACCTTCTCTGTGGGCCCAGCCTGGCCTTGTGGTACCCCCAGGGACCAGCATCACTCTCTGGTGCTTGAGGCCCAAGATGTCTTTCCTTGAAGAAGTGACTTTCACTTTGTGGAAGGGTTGGACCTTACAGTACCAGAACCAAACCTCAGTAGATCTCTGGACTAGCTTCCTCTTCCCCTCCATGAGACCTGAAGACACTGGGTCCTACAGATGTCAGTATAAGGACAGCACAGCCTCTGGTAGAGGATCAGAATACAGTGATTCCCTGGAGCTGGTGATAACAGGTAAGGAGTGTGGGGGCCCAGAATAATTCTGAGTGTGACCCCTCTGTTCTCTGCCTCACAGAGATAAAGACATGGTATTCACACAGGCAGCTCTGCCCTGGGGCCTTGTGAGAATACAGAACCTTGAAAGACATGAAATATTTCTGTTGCGATCTAAAATCTTGGAAGAAAAGCTAATGGTGGGGAAAAAAACAAAAAGAAAGAAAGAAAAAGAAAAGAAAGAAATAAAGAAAAGCTAATAGTGGGAGCTGAGTTGAGGCTTAGGAGAAGATGGACTGAATGAGAAGAGAGGAGCCATGACCTTCCCTCCTGAGTCATCAGATGCATGGGGTCCCATGTGGGGCGAGCTCCTTCAAGTATGATGGTGTACTGAGGTTCCTGGAACTCTAGAGGAGGAAAGGCTGAGAAATCTTCTCATTTATGTAGGCTATAACTGAGGCTCATCAGGGCCAGGGAATGGCCCATAGTCACAAACAGCCTCAGCAGCAGAGCAGGGACTTGATTCCCCTGTCCTGACCCCTAGTACCCTCTTCTTCCCCTTCCAGGATCTCTGCCCAAGCCTTCCCTCTCAGCCCTCCCAGGCCTGCTGGTGGAGCCTGGGAAGCATGTGACTCTCCAGTGCAGGCAGCCCCCTCAGTCAGCACTCTGGAGAGCGACATTCATTCTGCTGAAGGTGGGCAGCCCTCAGCCCCTTCAGAGCCAGAGCTCCAGCGGGACCTCAGCTGACTTCTCCCTCCTCTCTGTGACAACCCAGGATGCTGGCAACTATACCTGTGTCTACTATAGGAAGATGGTTCCCTACCAGGCGTCGGAGCTCAGTGAGGTCCTTGAGATCTGGGTGACAGGTGAGGGTATGAAGGGCATGAAGTAAAAGATTGAGAGTCTGTCTTGAGAGACAGCTTAGGAAGGGCATATTATTGGGGGCTTTTTTTTTCAGCAGCATGAGGTCTCTAGAGGTTGTTGAATTCATCTCCTCTATATTTGGGGGGGGGGCACAGTTAGGAGAAAGGACTAGTACAGGAGCTACTCCAAACCTAAGGGACAAGAGCTGAAAGAAGAACACTCTCCCTGTTTCTTAGCAATCCCAGAAAATATCTGCTTTCCTATTCATTTCTCTCAAGGGAAGGAGACTTTGTAAAAAGAATGAATAAATAGCCAATGAGAGTAGGAGCTAAGGCCCATGGGATTCTTCTGGCCCACCAGTCTCCTGCCTCCCTCACTCCATTTTAGAAGGTCCTTGAAGATTTCTGGGCTTTGTTTGGGTTTCCAGATGCACCTCCCAAGCCTTCCCTCTCAGCCTGGCCTGGCCCTGAGATAGCCTCAGGAACCAATTTGAGCCTCCTGTGTCAGGGGCCTCCATGGAGTACTAGGTTTGTTCTGCACAAGGAGGGGAGCATGGACATCGCTCAAGAAGAGGCACAGTTCTTTTTGACCCATGTGTCTTCCAAGCACTCTGGCAATTACAGCTGCAGCTACCAGCTTAGCATCAATGGAAGTCTCTGGACACAACACAGTGACCCCCTGCAACTTAGAGTGAGAGGTGAGAAGTAGCCCACAAAACCCACAGGGGAGACAATGACCCCTCCATCCCTCAGCCTCTCCAAGGAAATGAAACCAAGGACTTGAATCTAGGCAAAACACAGAGGACAAGAGACAACAGATTCTGAGACACTGAGTGCCCAGAATGTGAGCTGGGAT
>JAJPUD010006873.1:0-24385 GCA_023553655.1 Myrmecobius fasciatus | reverse complement strand
CTCCTGGTGGTATGCTTCTGTCATCAATCCATCCCTAGAGGTGAGTATGGAGAACAGAGGGTGAGACTTCTTGGACTCCATTGCTTCCTTAGGGATCTTCTCTGATATTACTTTCTTTCCTATGTTTCTCAGCAGCTGGTTTCTCTGGAGATAGCTTTAGGAGGTAAGAAGACTCAACTCTTACTACAAAAGTTCCTTCTTTCTTCTTATGTATCTCTGGCCCTTTGGCAATGGAGAGAGTGCTTAATGTGGAGAAGATGGACAAGGAAATCCCCAGGGTGAATTATGTCCTCTTTCCCCATTTCCTCCCTCTCTCCCTACAGGTTCTTCTCCTGCCCTTGTCTTCCTCAGGATGTCTGTCTGCCCCATAATGTTGAGGACCCCAGAGAAGAGACACTGTGTAAGTTATATGATTGGGGAGGGGTCAGGAAAGGGTACCATGTTCTGAAATACCTGAACTGTTTGAGAGGAAAGACTAGTCCTGGGAACTTGGAGAATGATGGAACCTTTCCTTTACCTCAGATACAGAAATGGTCAAAGAGAGACCAAGGGAACCTTCGGTGAGTTAATACTGTCCCCCACCTAAAGTAGTAATCTGTCTGGTCCTGGACCCCAACCTTTCCCCACAATCGCTGGCTTCTTAATCACTTACCTATTAATTCTTCTCCTCCCCCAATGTATGGATTATTAATTGAGTATCCCTGAAGTTTGGGCATTTATTTTTTAAAGTTTTCAACAACTACATTTCAAATATTACTCCTTTTCTTGATAATCTTATGTAGTTTCTTTCGTGTAATTAAAGGCATGAGATTGAAAAAGTATCCATAAGTTTTACCAAATAATCTTCAAAACATTCATGATATACAAAAAAATTAAGGACTTCTATTTCAATATTACTCACTGTTCCCTTATCCTCATATTTTCCCTTTAGGTACCTAAAGATAAAGACCCTAAGGAAGTGACTTATGCTCATCTGAACATAAAAACCTTGAATAAGAAGCAAACAGACCCCAAGGAGAAATCCACAGAAACCACCCTCTATGCTACATTGTCCTTAGACTGAGAGTTTGGGTTCCTTTCAAAAGAAAATTCTCTCCCTTCTTTTCTTCTCCCCCCATCTCACTTGTCCACTAGTACATCTTCCTCAGATTCCTATCATTGAAAAGCATAACCAATAGAGTTGTGTACCAAGAGCATCTGTCTATGATGATGAGAAACATAAAAGATTTATATATATATATATATGTATATATATATATATATATATATATATATATACATATATACAAAGAGTAAATTGATGGTAATAATTTCTATCACTAGTAACTGTGGAGACCTGGAAATGGTTTCTGCACTAGATCGAATTAGAACTGAATTTTAAAGGAAACCAGTCTAATTAAGAAGCAGTTTGAAGAAAGACAACAGTCCAGTGATGGGAGACAGACACCACCTGGGGCTAAGAAACTATATTTTGTAAAGATTAAAAAAATTAGCTATTCGGCTCATAGAGTAAGAAGAAGGAAATGATATGTAAAAAGATTGGAAAACAAAACTCAAGCATAAATCCCAGTTTAAAAAAAAAGGAAAAAAAAACTTGTATCAAATAAGGAGAGTTAATAAAAATAAATAACAAATGCAGATAATGGTCATGTCCAAAAACATATTTTTTATTTTTTTTGTTTATTTTTTTACACAGAGGTCCTTTGGAGGCATGGTTGGCCATTGAATTCTTCAGCAATTTTGTTTTCCTTGCATAAATTATCCTTCTGATTATGTTCCCTTTACTCTGCATCAATTCATATCACCCGAGATTCTTTGAAATCATCTCCTTTGCATTTGTGTATGGTACAATATTATTCCTTCATTTTCATTTGGTGCAGCTATTCCCCAGTTTCCTAATGGACAATCTAGGTTCTTGTTCTTTTACCCCACCCCCACCCCCCATAGGCTTCTTTTCAGGATTAGGAAGATAGTTTTACTAATGAGTATTTTCCCTCATTATTGTTACCTCTTCCTTACCCATTCTACCCTTCTTTAAATATCAATGAGGGCAGACTCAAGATGGTAGAGTGAGAACTAACAACTGTTCCTCAGCCCCCTATGCCCCCCGAAAAAAATCTTATCACAATGACCAAGAAAATATGTCAAACCAAAGTCTAAGAAAACTCACAATGGGCATTTGTTTCCAGTATGAGAAGCATAGTATATTAAAACTCCATCACCATAAAATCCCTTCCGATTCCTTAAGCGAATTTGTACATTTCTCTTTACTCTTGAATTGTTATTCAACTGTTGTTATTAAAGTTTTTGTTGTTTTTCTAAAATCTAGTTCATTAAAGTTCACTGTTTGTACTTTATAGACATGTACTTAGTTTTATAAGATAAATTATTTTGAATTTGGGGGTTAGAAAATTTTTGAATATTTTATTCAAAAATCTACTCTCATTTAGGGTAAAAACTCCTATATCTTTTATTATTCAGACTGTGATTCCTTGGTATCTCAAGTTCTTTCTTTCTTTTCCTTTTTTATGTCTTATTTAATTTTTAATTTATAAAATAAAGCAAGCATTTCCCAAAGACACTATAATAAAGATATGATTGCATATGAAATGGTAAATCTGTTTTGTACAATTTGTTTTTTTCCTTTTAAAGATCTAATGAAGTTATTATGTCAATTTCTTTTTTCTTTGCATTCTATCCTAGAAATGCTTACCATTAGACATGTGTGTGCATATGTGTAAAATTATTTTATATATAGTCTGTTTATCAATTCTTTCTTTGGATGCAAATAGCATCTTTCTTCATATGACCTTTATAGTGAATTTTGATATTTACAATGGCCAAAGAAGTTTATTTTCTCAGTCTTTCTTTTTTTAATAATAATAATAGCTTTTTATTTTTCAGAATATATGTAAAGATAATTTTCCACATTCACCCTTAGGAAACTTTGTGTTCCAAATTTTTCTCTTTCCCTTCCCATCTCCTCCCTCCCCAAAACAACAAGCAATCTAATATTGGTTAAATATGTACAATTCTTCTAAACATATATCCACATTTATCATACCACACAAGAAAAATCAGATCAAAAGGGGGAAAACCAGAAAGAAAAAAAGTAAGCAAATAACAAAAAAGGTGAAAATATTATATTGTGACCCATATTAGGTCTCAATAGTTCTCTCTGGAAGCAGATAGCTGATAGCTCTCTCCATCACAAGTCTATTGGAATAGGTCTGAATCATTTCATTGTTGAAAAGAGCCAAGTACATCATGGCTGATCATCATATAATCTTGTTCTTGCTGTGTACAATGTTTTCTTGGTTCTACTCACTTCACTTAGCATTAGTTTATGTAAGTCTCTCCAAGACTTTCTGAAGTCATCCTGCTGATCATTTCTTATAAAACAATAATATTCCATTGCATTCATATGCCATAACTTATTCAGCCATTCCCCACCTGATAGACATCCACACAATTTTCAATTCCTTGCCACTACAAATAGGGTTGCTACAAATATTTTTGCACATGTGGGTCCTTTTATCTTTTTTTTTATTATCTCTTTGGGATACAAATCCAGTAACAGCACTGTTGGTTCAAAGAGTATGCACAACTTAATAGCCCTTTGGTCATAATAGCCAAAGGGCTATTGTCATAATTCCATATAGCTCTCTAGAATAGTTACATCATTTTACATTTCTACCAACAATGTATTGCCAGCCCAGTTTTTCTAAACCCCCTCCAACATATATCATTATCTTTTCTTATTATCTTAGCCAGTTTGAGAGGTGTGAAATTGTACCTGAGTTGTCTAAATTTCCTTTTCTCTAATCAATTTAGAGCATTATTTCATGTGCCTAAAAATGACTTTAATTCCTTTATCTGAAAATTGTTCATATCCTTTGACCATTTATAGAGAATGGTTTGTATTCTTATAAATTTGAGTCAATTCTTTGTATATCTTAGAAATGAGGCTTTATCAGAAGGCTTAGATGTAAAAATGCTTTTCCACTTTTCTCCTTCCATTCTAACCTTGCTTGCATTGGTTTTGTTTGCACAAAACCTTTTAAATTTAACATAATCAAGATTATCAATTTTCTCAAATTCTTTCTTTCTTATTTATTTTATATTGAAATTTAAAATTTTTCAAAACATACACAAGGATAATTTTTTCAACCTTGATCTTAAACAACCTTGTGTTCCAATTTTCCCAGCTCTTCCCCCCACCTTCTCCCTCAGATATATTAAACATGGTGAAAACATATGTTAAATCCAAAGTAGGTATATATATTTATACAATTATCTTGCTGCACAAGAAAAATCAAATCAAAAAGTAAAAAAAAAAATGAGAAAGAGAATAAAATTCAAGAAAACCACAACAAAAAGAGTGAAATGCTATGTTGTAATCCACCCTCAGTTCCCACAGTCCTCTCTCTGGGTGTTGATGGCTATTTGCATCACAAGATCATTGAAACAGGCCTGAATCATCTCATTGTTGAAAAGGACCACATCCATCAGAATTAATCATCATATAATGTTGTTGTTGCTGTGTATAATGATCTCCTAATTCTGCTCACTTCACTCAGCATCAGTTCATGTAGATCTCTCCAGGCTTCTCTAAAATCATCCTGATGTAGTTTCTCATGGAACAATAATATTCCATGACATTCATATACCATAATTTATTTAGCCATTCTTCAACTGATTGGCAGCCCACTCAGTTTCCAGTTTCTTGCCACTACAAAAAGGGTTGCCACAAACACTTTTGTACATGTGGGTCCCTTTCCTTCCTTTAAGATCTCAGTAGAAACATTGCTGGATCAAAGGGTATGTACAATTTGATAACCTTTTTGACATAGTTCCAAACTGTTCTCCAGAATAGTTGAATCCATTCACAATTCCACCAACAGTGTATTTGTATTCCAATTTTCCCACATCCCCTACAACATTTGTCATTATCTTTTCCTGTCATCTTAGCCAAACTGAAAGGTGTGTAGTGGTATCTCAGAATTGTCTTAATTTGCATTTCTCTTATCAATAGTGATTTAGAACACCTTTTCATATGACTAGAAATTGTTTCTTCATCTGAAAATTGGGTCTCTTCATATCCTTTGACCATTTATCAATTAGAGAAAGGCTAGAATTCTTATGAATTTGAGTCAATTCTCTCTATATTTTAGAAAAGAGGCCTTTATCAGAACCCTTGAATGTAAAAATGTTTTCCCAGTTTATTGCTTGCCTTCTAATCTTGTCTGCATTAGTTTTGTTTGTACAAAAACATTTTAACTTAATATAATCAAAATTATCTATTTTGTGTTCAAGAATGATCTCTAGTTCTTATTTGGTCACAAATTCCTTCCTTCTCCACAGATCTGAGAGGTAAACTAGCCTATGGTTTTCTAATTTGCCTATAATATCACTCTTTATCTCTAAATCATGAACCCCTTTTGACCTTATCTTGGCATATGGTGTTAGGTATGGGTCAATACCTAGTTTCTGCCATACTAATTTCCAATTTTCCCAGCAGTTTTTGTCAAATAGTGAGTTCTTATCAATTTTGTATAGGTTCCATAAGACACTGAGAAAAAAGTATATTCCTTTATGTCTCCATTCAATTGTCTCCAAAAATTTATCATACCTAACTTTTCTAAAATTCTATTTACCTCCTTTGCTTCTTTCTTATTTATTTTGTGGTTCAATTTATCCAGTTCTGAGAGAGCAAAATTGAGCTCCCCTAATACAGTTTTGCTGTCTATTTCTTCTTGCATCTCTCTCTTAACTTCTCCTCTAGGAATCTGGATGTTATACCACTGATTAATATATGTTTAGTATTGATACCACTTCATTATCTATGGTACCCTTTAGCAAGATATAGTTTCCTTCCTTATCTCTTTTAATTAGATTCATTTTTCCTTTAGCATGATCTGAGATCAGAATTGCTAACCCTGTTTTTCTTTCTTCACCTGAAGCATAATAGATTCTTCTCCAGCCTTTTATTTTAGTCTGTATGTATCACTCTGCTTTAAATGTGTTTCTTGTAAACAACATATTATAGGATTCCGGTTTTTAATCCAATCAGCTATCTGCTTCCATTTTATAGGAGTGTTCATCCCATTCACATTCACACTTAAAATGACAAATTTTGTATTTCTCACTATCTTATTTATCCTAAGTTATGCTTTTGACCACCACCTCCCTCAAATACCCTCCCCCTTTACAATCCCTCCCATTTTCTTTTTTTTTCTTTTTTTTTTTATTTTAAGCTTTTTATTTGTATAACATATGTATGGGTAGTTCCCCAACCTTGATCTTTACAAAGCTTTCCAATACAAATTTTACCCCCAGTCCCCTCCCCTCCCCTGGATGGCAGGACGTCCATCCCTCCCATTTTCTTATATTTTTCCCCTACTATTTTTGTTTTCCCTTCTATTAGCCTTCCCCTTTCCTTTCCCCTTTCCCCTCCCACTTCCCTATAAGGTGAAACAAGTTTCTCTGTAAAACCAAATATGTCTAATATTCTCTCTTTGAGCCAAATCTGATGAGAGTAAGATTCACACAGTGTTCATCCCTCTCCCTTCTTTCCCTCAATTTAATAGGTCTTCTTTGTTTTTTCATGAGATGTAATTTCCCTCATTTTACCTCCATTTTCCTCTTTTTCCAGTATAATGCCCTTTCCACCTCTACTTTCTTTTTCATAGTATCATAATAAAATCAAATTATACCCACACTTTCTAAGTATACCCATAACAAAGATATAGTTCTCAAGAGTTCTTTCCTTTTTACCTTTTTATGCTTCTCTTGAGTTCTGTGTTTGGAGGTCAAATTTTTTATTCAGATCTGGTCTTTTCATTAGAAATAGTTGAAATTCACCTATATCATTAAATGTCCACCTTCTTTCCTGAAAGATAATGTTCATTTTAGCTGGATAACTTATTCTTGGCTGTAATCCAAGTTCCTTTGCCTTTTGGAACATCAGATTCCAGACCCTTTGATTCTTTAAGGTGAAAGCTACTAGGTCCTGGGTAATTCTGACTGTGGCTTCTCGGTATTTGAATGGTTTCTTTCTGCCTTCCTGCAATAATTTTTCCTTGGTCCAATAGTTCTGAAATTTAACTATGATATTCCTTGGAGTTTTCATTTTGAGTTCTCTTTCAGGAAGTGATCGGTGAATTCTTTCAATGCTATTTTACCTTCTGGTTCTAGGATATTAGGGCAGTTTTCCTTGATGATTTACTGAAAGATGATATCTAAACTCTTTTTTTCATCATGGTTTTCAGAAAATTCAATAATCCTTAGATTGTCTCTCCTAGATCTATTTTGCAGGCCAGTTGTTTTTCCAATGAGATATTTTACATTTTCTTCTATTTTTTTTTTCATTTTTTGTTTTGTTTGACTGATTCTTGATGTCTTTTTGAGTCATTCCCTTCCATTTGTTGTCTTTCTACTTTTTTTAGTTGCATGCCCAATTTATTGATCTTTTTTCCTCTGTTTTATTCCAGTAAGAATTAAAAGATATAATATATCCCTTAATCACTTCTTTGATTGTATTCAATAAACTTTGGTATATTGTCTCATTACTGTATTTTCTTCGATGAAATTATTGATTGTTTCTAATATTTGTTGTTTGAACCAATCATTCTTTAGGATTATATTATTTATATTTCAATTTATTTTGGTCTATTTTCCGTACTCCTTTACTAGCCATATTTTTGATGTCTCATGATTTCAAAAGAAATTGTTTATTAATTTCTACCTTTCTGTAAGGTTTTTATGTCCTAATATATGGTAAATTTTTGTGTAGGTGTCAAGTACCACTGAGAAAAAAAGCATATTCCTTTCTATCCCCATTCAATTTTCTTCAGAGTTCTCTCATACCTAACTTTTCTAGGATTTTATTCACTTCTTTAACTTTTTTCTTGTTTATTTTTATTTACATTTATGTAGTTTTGAAAGAAGGAAGTTGAAATCATCCATTAGTATAGAGTTTTGCTGTTTATTTCTTCTTGCAACTCACTCAACTTCTCTAAGAATTTGTTGCATATATGTTTAGTATTGATAACACTTGGTGCACATATATATATATATTGATATTGATATTACTTCATTATTATTGAAGTAATCTGTCTTTCAGGTCACAAGTAAGATCTTGCATGTCAATCACTTTGAAGATTTGTTACATTTTGTTGTGATACACACAAAGATTTTAGTATAATCAAGAAATAAGTAAATGTTTTTTCAAGTAATCCCTTTCTTTCTTCATAATCCAGAAAATTTTGGCAAATGTTGGCAAAGTTAGTTCTTCTGCCTTTTCAAAATCCAGTGTGCTCTTCTGGTAATTCTCAGTTATTGAAGCCTAGTTTGCAGAATCTTATATTTAAGATTGCTGGCATATGAAATTAGTGCAATAACTTGGTAATTTCAATGTTCCTTGGAATTACCTTTTTTGTAGGATTGGGATATAAACTTATTTTTTCCAGTACAGTGACAATCATGTTTTTGATATGCTACCATGTTGAATGTAACACTTCAACAGAATCATCTTTTAGAATTTGAAACAGTTCAGTGGGAATTTTGTCAACTTCACTAGCTTTATAGACAGGATGCTTCCTTACATCCATTTGACATCATTTTCCAAGATGACTTAATTTAGAGGAGTAACCATTCAATTATGATTTTAGTGAGATTAAGTTTTTCTTGTATAGTTCTCTTGTTTCTCTTGTCACCTATTCTTAATCTCTGCTGCTTCTATGAAATTCCTATTTTGTGTTTTATCATATCCATTCTTTCTCTTGATATATCTAATTTTCTTGAAGAAATCTCTCTCCCATTATGTCTTCTATTTTTTGTTTTATTATTTTAAGAAAAATATCTTGCTATTCTCTGGAATTGCACATTCAATTGGGAATATCTATCCCTTTCTCTTTTTACTTACACTTTTCTTATTTTCTCAATTATGTGTAAAGTCTTATCAGATAGCCATTTTGCTTTCTTGTTCTTTTTCTTTGTAGTGTTTTTATTGCTGTTTCCTGTAAAATATTGTGAACCTCTACACCATTATTCTTCAGATATTCTCTCTATCATATCTAATCCCTCAAATCTATTCATCTATTCATCTTCTCCATTTCATATTTATAAGGGTTGTATACCTATATGGTCTGATGACTTTTCCCATTTTCTTCAATTTAAGTCAGATTTTTGCAATAACGTCTCATAATTTGAGGTCTTGTTATGACTATATTCCACCTTTAGATACAAAGTATATAATAATTCTGATTTCTATATTGATCATATTTGATTTCTATGTGGTCACCTTTTCAGTTTTTGAAGAAGTGTTTATTATGACCATTATTATTAATTTTGACAGAACACTATTATTCTCTGCCCTGTTTTGTATTGTACTCCAAGGTCAGACTTCCCTTTTTGATTTCCTGGATTATCATTCCTACATTTGATTTCCTACTTTAGCTTTCCAGTTCCTTATGATAAATTGGATTTTTTTTATTATTGTTTCTAAAAGATATTGGAGAGCTGATCAACTTTGGCTTCTTTAACATTAGTGGTTGGAACATAGGACTGTATCACTATGATGTTGAATGGTTTGCCTTGGATTTGAACAGATATCATGTAGTCATTTCTGAAATTATACCCAGGACTGGTTTTCTTGTTACTTTATTGACTAGGAAGCTACTTCATTTCTTCTAATGGATTCTTGCCCATAGTAGATGCAATAATCACCCAAATTAAAATCTTCCATTCTCATCCACTTAAGTTCCCCAAAACCCAAGATATTTTTTTTATTTTTCCATCTCCCTCTTCCATCTTGTTCAACTTCCATTGTTTTGCTCAGCTAATATATTGTTTTCTTTGTTTTGATTACTTTCTTTTTTTTCTTTTTTTTTTTTTGCTGAGGCAATTGGGGTTAAGTGACTTGCCCAGGGTCACACAGCTAGGAAGTATCTGAGATCAGATTTGAACTCAGGTCCTTCTGACTTCAGGGCTGGTGATCTAACCACTGTACCACCAGGCTGCCCTGATTACTTTATTTTCAATTAAACTAGTAAATCTTGTCAAGGTTATCTGTATTCATCATTTTCATCTTTTCTTATAACACAATAAAATTTTATTATTTTTTGTATCATATTATGATTTGCTTAGCCATGTCCTAAATGATAGACGCTCACTTCCTTTTCAGTTCTTTGCTAGCATAAAATGTCCTGTTGTTACTATGAAGTCTTAAACATGAAATATTTCCTAAATGACCTAAACAAAAGCTGTAATGACCATAAATTTAATCACTGGAAGAACAGAGCAGAATCAATAAAAATGCAAGAGTGTGGATGACATAATTAACAAAATGAAGGAGTAGATATTTTCTCTAATTCTTCTTTCAAAAGGTCTTCAAAACAAAATTCATGAGTCAAAGATAAAGCAACTTCAGCAGTTTCCATCTGGAATACACAAAGTTAAAAAAAGTCAAACTATGAACTAGCTTTTCAGTACCTCTTTCCTACTTCCATTATTAAGTCAGTAAGGCTGCACTTAGCCAACCCAATCATCTATCCCATGACCCTAATACAGAAGTTTGCAATAAAACCCTAGCACACACTTCAGTCCCCCATCCCTCTTTCTAGTGTAGTAAAGGTCCTGGTTGCAATTTATGGAAATTTGCTCAGGCCACTAAAGACTATGTTCTGGATTCAGAGACTTATCAGGACTGCAAAGTTAATGCTGCACCCACATCCCAGGGAAAAAAGCTTCATAAGATGTAGCATTTTGTGCTGCAAAATATCTATTCAGGAGAGCCAGGAGAGAGGAGAAAATTATTATCTGGGCTTGAATTAGAACTCAGTGCCATATCTCATTCCCCACCTCTGATCTTTGAGAACCAAATTTCACAAATCAACACACGTGCTTTGGCACTCTGACTACTCTTGCTGGACAAGAGAACTGAGGAAGAGTGAGATGAGGACAAGACACTAGAACCAGTCAGTATTCATAGAGTAGAGTAGTGTGCCACTAAGTACTTAGAGTACCACTAAAATTGAGGTAAAGAATTCAGCATTAAGCTGAGGTCAGTTTTTTTCCACTCAAAAAGTACTAAGACGTCTTAAAGGAAGGAAAGGGACCCACATGTGCAAAAATGTTTGTGGCAGCCCTTTTTGTAGTGGCAAGAAACTGGAAACTGAATGGATGCCCATCCATTGGAGAATGGCTGAATAAATTATGGTATATGAATGTCATGGAATATTATTGTTCTGTGAGAAACTACATCAGGATGATTTTAGAGAAGCCTGGAGAGACTTGCATGAACAGATGCTGAGTGAAATGAGCAGAACCAGGAGAACATTATACACCGCAACAAGACTATATGATGATCAATTCTGATGGACATGGTTCTCTTCAACAATGTGATTCAAACCAGTTCCTATTGTTCAGCGATGAAGATAGTCATATACATCCAGAGAGAGGCCTGAGGGAACTGAGTGTGGACCACAACACAGCATTTTAACACTTTCTGTGAATATTTCCTTTCATTTTGTTTTCCTTCTTAGGTTGTTTTTTTTTCTCTCTTTCTAGATCTGATGTTTCTTGTGCAATAAGATAACTGTATAGATATGTATACATATATTGGATTTGTCATATAATTTAACATATTTAGCATGTATTAGATTACCTGTCATCTAGGGGTGGGGGTGGGGGGGAAGGAGGGGAAAAGCTTGGAACAAAAAAAAAAGTTTTTCAAAGGTCAATGTAGAAAAATCACTCGTATGTTCTGTAAATAAAAAGCTTTTAGTAAAAAAAAAGTACTAAGACAGAAACCCATGCTGATGAACCATGAATTGCTTGGTATTGAAAGAGATGAACACACTTAGAAATCTAGTCCTCAAAGAAAATCATCAGAGGGAAGTCAATGAAAAACAAGAGAAAAAATTGAAAAAAAAAAAAAAGATCCCCTGCAATGATTTTTTTCAAGTTAATCACCATTCTTCCCATAGTATTACACTTGTCACTAAACATATTACTCTGGATATGGTCTAACTCTGTCCCCAAGGACTTTTCCTGTCTTGTGATGCATTGTGATGTCTTGTGCTCTAAAGTCAACCAAAAGAGCCACTGCTCCCAGCACCAACCTCCATCTTTGTATGTCCCCTTTGTTTATCTGTGAGGCCCTCTCCTACAGATCCTTTCCTTCATTTAAGACACTGATCATGCGCCATCTCAGTAAAGTCTTTCCTGAATCTCTAACTACTAATGGTCTCCCTCTCAAACTTACACATCTTTACCCACATGAATGTTTTTATTATACATGGGCATGTTTAGATTTATTCTATGCAAACATCTACCTGTGCACATGTTGTCTCACCTGAAGCAATAGGTCTGTGAGAACTTTTCTGACTTTGTATCTTTTCAGTTACCTTAGAGCCTGGTGACATTGGATGCTTAATACATGTTTGAAGATGGGTTCTATAGCAAACCGTATCAATAATCACATGGCCTGACATAATATTCATCTCACTTTTTCATTCACAAGGAATAAAAATTAAATTAATTTTACTGATTCCTCCAGTGAAGAACTAGTTATCCAATGTATTCACTCAGGACTCTGAGCCATAGGCTGCACATAGGGCAAATCTGCTTTTCTGATCCTCAGACTTTCTTCTATCAAAGCTCATTCATTCTTCTATCACTATGAATTAATTCTATCCCCCCAGCATCTCATCCCATTCCTCCCTAATCTTCACTTGTGTCTTCTGGAAACCTTGACTCACTGTTAGCAAACTTCCCCTGAAAATTAAAGTTGTTCCCTCCAAGTTCAAATATTGTGCATAATCAATTTGTACTGCCATGGACACTGTGACATTTTTGGTCATCACCGATATAATGTAAGCTCCATGAGGGAAGTCCTGTTTCTCTCTTGTCTTTGTACTCCCAGAATGCAGCACAAGATAGGTCATATAATAGGAGCTTAATAAATGGTCAGTGAATTTGATCGGGGCCTTGTCTAGGCTGGAGGATGCCTGCCTTAGGGGGCTGTGCCAGTAAACTACTGAGTGATCTTGAGCAAGAGTGCAGAAAATGGCCAGCTGTGCTCACAGAGGGCTCCTGAGACCTCCTACATTGAGTCAGCTCAGGAAGGTAAGTCCAATGTCTGAATAAATTGTAATTGCAATTGGCAACATTATGACTGGCTATTCCTGGACTGAAAGATGCTGCCATTAGGGTAGCCTAATGAAGATTCAGGAACCAGGCCATTTAATTATCTGAAAATGAGCATGCCTGTAGTACCTGGATCAAGCTTCATTATTTCAGCAGATTTATATTCAGGAAGACTAGAATTCAAATTCAGCTTTGCGAAGCTGGGTGACTCCACCTCTCTCTGCCTCAGTTTACTCATGTTTAAAATAAGGAGAATATAAACCCTAACCTTGATATTTTGTTGAGGATGAAACGAAATGGTATTGATAAATTATTGTGCAACACTGAAAGTGCTATATAAAATTAACCATTATTTATTTTGTTGTTGCTCTTTTGTTCCTGCTAATTACCCAGATGGAGCAAATGATAAGACTGGTCCAGAAGTCATAACGTGCATGTAAAATGTGCTCACCTACCAACTGAGCCAACAGTCTGAGGCCAGTTTTCTGGGGCAATTGTGACAGATAGGCTTTTGGGACCAGTCTTAGTGCTTTCAGGATGAGATATTTTATGTTGTGGGAGGGGAAGGAACTAGTCTTTTCTGGGCAAGTCTGAGTCTTTGTAGAGGCCCCTGGTCTCATTCAGGGGTCTTCAATACCAGATACTCATTAGATCTCCTTGGTCATGCACGGCTACATTTACCTTAAGAAACGCTAAGAACTCAACTTTGAAGGAACCTGATCACTTTCATCAGTATAAGAGCGGAAATTGTGGGGCCTGAGTTTAGGGCGTATAAGGCAGCAGAGCTGGCTACCACATCCTGGGCCAGCCTTCAGTCATGCAACCTTTTCCCCTATGCACAGGTGAGGCTGGGACAGAGCTGAAGACCCACCATGGACTCCACAGTCACTTTGCTGCTCTCCATTGGTGAGTCTCTAAGGTTAAGCCTGGGGAGGGACGGACATTGGGACAAGGCCTTTGGCTGGCTAACTCTGAAGGAGAAGGAGGAAACCTAAAGAGGAGACTGAATCATGGGGTAGGGCAGGTCTACAGTATCTGCTCACAGGGCTTTCCCTTCATATTCCGATCAAAGTAGAATCAAAGGTTCAGTGACTATTGCAAGAACTGGGGATGAAGTCCACTTGGGCTGGAGGGGAGCCATCTATTACTATCTTATAACCTAGTCTTCTCTTACAGGGCTGTGTCTGCACTGGGAGGTTGTGGCACAAATGGGTGAGTCCTGCCCCGAACATCACACTATCCTCTTTTTGTTCCTTGTCCCAAATTAACCCCAGAATTCACCCCCAGGATAAGTAGGGAGGGTAACAGACAACATTGTGAGGAATGGATGGGGTGATGAAAGGAGGGACTTCAAAAGATGGAGGAAGAAACACTGGGTCCAGATGCATTATGGAAATCAAATTTCTTTCCTCTTTAGAAATCTTCCCAAGACCCACCTTCTGGGCTCTCCCAAGTCCTGTGGTCCCCAAGGGAGCAGATGTGACCCTGAGGTGCCAGGGCCGACTGAGAAGTGACAGATTCCAGCTCTGGCAGGATGGAGAGCTCAGAGAGGAGACAAATGACTTGTGGTCACAGGCAGACTTTGTGCTCAGAAACGTGGATGACTTGAGGGATGCAAGAAGCTACAGGTGCCGTTTTGGGCAGGGAGCCAAGTGGTCAGACTTCAGTGACCCCTTGGACCTGGTGGTGACAGGTGAGAGGGTGCTGCTATAATACCATCCTTGGAGGGGAAGGAGACCAGTCCTGGGAGAAGAGCCCCAGATCCATCTCTAGAGAGTCAATGAGTAGCAGGGAAAACCCTCAGGCTTTACTACCTGCCTCCCCTCACCAACCACACCTCCGTAGGCTCTCAGACTACCTAGCTCACCCACTCACAATTTAATATTATAAATAAGATTTTGAGATCTTAACTTCAATAATTCTGAGAGGAGGAGAATACGTGTATAATGATTTTTCTTTTATAGATGGGGAAACTGAGGTCTTCAGAGGAAGTAAGATGACTTGAGCAGGTCAGAAGGTTTTTGAGTGTCAGAGGCAGGATTAGAAACCCAGGGATCTTCTCCCGCCTGCTCAGTGACCCTCGGTGTCATAGACATGAGAGCCAGGCTGTTCCTCTCTCAAAGATACACAACAGCCTTTGGGAGAAGGGCACACAGCTTTTACAGAGGAAATTTTATCTAGAAGAACTTTTCCTTTTTTCTTTATACCCACACTGGCAATGTCTCACCTGCCTCAGTTTACTTATGCATAAAATAGGGAGACTATAGAACCTAACCCTGATGTTTTTGAGAGGATAAAATGAAATGCTATTGATAAATTATTTTGCAAAACTGAAAGTCCCCTTCTATCCTCTCTATGTTCCCATCAGCCTGGACAAATGCTTCCATCACCCCTCGTTATGTACCACCACTCTGCCTTTGCTCACACAGTTACCCCTGCCTTTGAAGTCCTTTTCAACTTCATCCATTGCTTTTCTACACATGCTTAAAGCCCAGCTCAGACGCTGGCTGCCCCATGATGCTGTCCCTGCTGACATGAAGTAGCAATGTCCGAGCTATTGGCCCTCCCAGCATGCTGCCTTCACCACTCTCCTGTGTTTGCTCTAGTGTTGGGGTCCTTCTCACCACCCCGAGCTATGTCCATCAGCCCTGTGTTGGAAGACAGCCTGATGAAACAAGCATCAGGTTGAGAGCCTGTGAAATGACATTCAAACATCTGCCCCCCTAAATGCTGGTTGGGTGCCTGTGGGAAAGTCCTGACTTTCAGCACCTCAGTTCCCCCATCCATGACATGAAGCTCATGGGCAGGGTTGTCTAATAGGGTTGTTTGAGCTAAAACTCCCTGTCATCCCTGGGACTGGGACCTTCTTCAAGGTAGCAGGGGTGAAATCTTCCCTAAATCTTTGGGGTTCCTCCTTTACTTAAGAGGGAATAGCTGGTAGATGATGAATGAGGGAAGCAAAGCAGAGAAAATATAATTCCTCACCAAAGAGCCCAGAAGGACCCATCCTCCTCTAACAGCCCCTGCTCTGGTTTCACTGCAAAATGGGGAAGTGGTGGCAAGACAGGGACCTGTCAGAGTATGGAGAAATGGGTGGGACCTTGGCCTGGGAATCTGGAAATCTGTCTAACCACAGTCATGAGTTATTGGGAAGAGAAGACAGAGCTTTGCAAACCTCAAAACCTAAGAGAAAGAGCTGAATTTGCCAGTGATATTGCATTAGCACCCTCCTTGATTCAGTAGGCATAGGCTATAGGACCAGATCTGGGCCCCTTGAAGGGGCTAAGAAGAGGGGGAATGGTAAGAGGATGACCTCTCCTTCTCCTTCATCACTTATAGTCTTCCTGGGCCCAGAACATCTTTCTCAGGAGTCCAGTTACGAAGAGGCCTACAGGACTGTGCAAATGCACCTGGCGGGGTAATGTCGGCCCACCCTTCCCCTGCTTGGCTCTTTTTCATGGAATAAATAGATGGGATTGGGAAGATCAGATCATTAACTTTCTTCTTCCTCCTTTCTCAGGGGTCCTCCCCAAACCCAACATTGGAGGCTCTCCTGATGCCTCAATATCTCCAGGGAAAACAGTGACCATCTGGTGCCAAATGGCCCAACAGTCACCCACTCAGGACTATCGTTTTGCCCTGCTGGAGGCAAAGAGCCTGGAGCCCTTACTGCTACAGGATTCTGCAGAGACCAGGACTGAATTTTCACTTCCATCTGTGAGGGCCAAGGACACTGGGAACTACAGCTGTATTTATTACAAGAAGACACCACCATATAGAGCATCCCATCTTAGCCAGGCCCTGGAGCTGACTGTGCTTGGTGATTGCTGATGGGGATCCCCTCCATACTCACAAAGCTATGGGGACAGCATAAAATCTCGGGAATTGTGAAGGGATGATTTGGGGAGGTAGGCAGGAAGAAACCTTTGTACCCTCTACTATTCTCTGTAGCCTCAGTATGGACCCCAGAATAATGGGGGGTTCTCCACTCAGATAGACCTTAAGAGAAAAAGTAAGAACAGAAGCAAGATTTTGGCTCTCCCTCTCAGGGGGTTAGCAGAGGGGGTCTAGAAATGACATCTGACATTGACCTCAGGCATCCCTTTCTCCTCAGGACAACTACCCAGACCCACTCTGTGGGTTCAACCGGGCCTCGTGGTGGCCCCAGGGACTAACATCACTCTCGGGTGCTCAAGGCCCAGGCTGGCTTCTCCTGTAGAGGTGACTTTCAGTCTGTGGAAGACTGGGACCGGGGAGCCCTTACAGAACCAGAACTCACCGGATCTCTGGACTGACTTCTCCCTCCCATCTGTGAGACCTGAGGACACTGGGAGCTACAGATGTACTTACAAGGACAGGACAGCCTCTGGTAGAGAACCAGAGCCCAGTGATACCCTGGAATTGGTGGTGACAGGTGAGGGGTTTGGGACCCCAGAATAATACTGAGTGTGACCCCTCTGTTCTCCGTCCAGACAGGGGCCTCACAGAGACAAGGGCATGGGGCCTATGCAGCCAGATCTGTTCTGGGGTCTGTCCTGACTCAGGGATCTTATAAGACATGAGATTTCTGTTGTGATCTGGGATCTTGGGTAAAAGCTGATAGCGGGATCTGAGTTGGGAATTAGAAAAGTCATAGAGACCCATAGAGCTAAAAGGGACCAAATCCTCCCATTAGCAATGATCAGATGAGGCCCTGAGAGAAGAAATGACTATCTAAGGTCACCCAACAAGTGAGGGATAGAGCCCAGAGACAAGCCTTCTCTGTCCTGTACTCTAATCTGAGCTCTGGATTTAGGCTGAGCTCTGAACCTGTCTGTGATGACCCAGATGAGAAGAGAGAGGCCATGATCTTCTCTCCTGTCAGTCATTAGATGAATGAGACCATAGCCCAAGTGAGTTCCCCCTCCTGTGTGGCAGTCTCCTTAGATTTCTAGCTAAGTGGAACTAGAAAGATTGAAGAGATCTTCTATTTCTACTCTCTCCCTTTCAGAGGAGATAACTGAGTCTCAGATGGGCCCAATGAATGAGCACTAGTCACACAGGAACTGTGAGGCAGAGCAGGGACTTCACCCAGGTGTCCTCACACCCCACCCCTATTTCTTCCCCATTCAGGATCTCTGCCCAAGCCTTCTCTCTCAGCCCTCCCAGGCCTGCTGGTGGAACCTGGGAAGCCTGTGACTCTCCAGTGCAGGCAGCCCCCTCAGTCAGCACTCTGGAGAGCGACATTCACTCTCCTGAAGGTGGGCAGCCCTCAGCCCCTGCAGCGCCAGAGCCCAGCCGGGACCTCAGCTGACTTTCCCCTCCTGTCTGTGAGGGTCCAGGATGCTGGCAACTACAGCTGTATCTATTATGAAAGAATGGCTCCATACCGGGTGTCTGAGCCCAGTGATGCCCTAGAGATCTGGGTAACAGGTGAGGCTGTGTTCAAGCGCTCAAGGCATAAATTGAAGAGATGGAGTTACTATTGAAAATTCAGAAAATGTGGGAGAATATATTTTTGAGCTCCTTTAAACAGCATAAGTTAGAGAATGGGATAAGGACTTTTTTCTCTCTCAACCACACTAGGTTCAGGTCCCAGTAACACCATCATTATCGGACTCAGATCTATTTTTTTCCTTCTCTGCCTTCTTTTGATGTCATTCCTATGCCATCCCTAAGAATCCCTAAGGATCCATCCCTAGAGGTAAGACAGCATTAAACCATTTCATGTCTTAAAAAATAAAAATAGGTTAGGACTGGGACTTTCATTTTCTTCTTTGTGACCTTCCCTAACTTTTCTTCTTCTCTTCCCTTGTGTCTCACCAGGAACTTGGCAAGAAAAAAAACCCAGGAGATAAGTAGACTCATCTCTTCTTCCCATAGTCTCCTAATGTGTAATGATCAAGTGTGATGGACTTGGTTCTTTTCTTTTTTTTTCTTTTTGCTGAGGCAATTGGGGTTAAGTGATTTGCCCAGGGTCACACAGCTAGGGAATGTTAAGTGTCTGAGACCAGATTTGAACTCAGGCCCTCTTGACTTCAGGGCTGGTACTCTATCCACTGTGCCATCTAGCTGCCCCGGACTTGGTGCTTTTCAACAATGAAATGATTCAGGCCAATTCCAATAGATTTGTGATGGAGAAAACTATCTCTATGCAGAGTGAGGACTTTAAGGAGTAAATCTGAATCACAACATCATATTTTCTCTTTTTGGTGTTATTGCTTTTTGCTTACTTCTGTTTTTCTTTCTCATATTTTTCCCTTTTGATATGATTTTTTTCATGCAGCATGACAAATGTGGAAATATGGTAAAAAAAAAATGGATATATTTAGCCTATATTGAATTACTTGCTATCTGGGGTAGGAAGAAGGGAGAAAAATTTAGAACACCAGGTTTGGCAATGGTGAATGTTAAAAACTATCTTTGCATGTTGTTTTAAATAAAAAGATATTGTTATTTTTTTTAAAAGAAATCATCAAGAAAACTGTTCTCATATTCTAAAACCAGAGGGTAAAAAAGAACATGTAAGAATCCACCAATCACTTCCTAAATAGATCCAAACATAAAAACTCCCAGGAATATTAGAACCAAATTCAGAGCTCCCAAGTAAAGGAGAAAATACTCCAAGGAGTCAGAAAGAAACAATTCAAGTATCATGGAGACAAAATCGGGATAATACAAGATTTAGCAGTTTCTACTTTAAAGGACTGAAGGGCTTCAAATAAGATATTCTGAAAAAGCAATGGAGGAAGGATTAGAACCAAGAATCACCTACCCTGCAAGAGTGATTATAATCCTTCAGGGGGGTGAATTTTCAGTGAAATAGAGGATTTCAAAATATTCTTGAGGAAAAGAATTTAAAAATCTGACTTTCAGGTACAAGACCCAAGAGAAGCATAAAAAGTTAAACGAGAAAGCTAAATCAAAAGGGACTCAACAAGGTTCAACTGTTTACAGTTTTAAATGGGAAGGTGATTCTTGTAACTCATAAGAACTTTCTCAATATTAGGGCAGTTATTAGTGTATATAGACAGAAGACACAGGTGTTAGTTCAAAGGGTAATATCTAAAGAAAATAAAATTAAGGACTGAGAGAGGAATATACTGGGAGAAAGAGAAAGAGATAGGTAAAATGAGGAAAATTATCTTACATAAAAAATAAAAAAATTTACAGTGGAGGAAAAAAAAGTGGAGGAATTGACAGAACCTTATTCTCATCAGAACTAATTCAAAGAGGGAATATCATACACACTCAATTGGGTATAGAAATCTACCATATCCTATAGGAAATAGAAGAAAAGAATAAGAGAAGGGGAAGTGATAGAAAGGAAGGCAGACTGGGGGAGGTTTAGTCAGATACAAAACACTTTTGAGAAGGGACAGGATGAAAAGAGAGAGAGAATAGTATAAACATGGGAGGGATAGGTTGGAGAAAAATTATTATGCAAAAAATAATAGCAGCAAGTTCCTCTGATAAAGGTCTCATGTCTCAAACATATAGTCAAATTTATAAAAATAAGAGTGATTCCTCAACTGATAAATGATCAAAAGATACATATAATTTTCAGATGATATAATCAAAGCTATCTAGTCATATGAAAAAATTGTTCTAACTCATTAATGATTGGAGAAATACAAATTAAAACAATTCTAAGATATTCTCACTTACCTATTAGATTGACTAATAGGACAAAAAATGAAAATGACAAGTGGTGGAGGTCATTTGGAAAAATTAGATATCAATGCCCTATCAGCAGAGCTGTGAATTGATTCAACCATCCTTTTGAGTGTTTTGGAACTATGTCCAAAGGGCTAGAAAACCATGCATACCCTTTAAGCTGGCAATAACACTTCGAGGTCTATATCTAAAAAGAGAAAAACAAAAACAAAAGGACTTATTTGTACAAAAATTTATATATTGGATAATTTCTGGGGGCAGAGATTTAAAAATTGAGGGAATGCCCATCAACTGTGGAATGGCTGAACAAATTGTGGTATGTGATTATGATGGAATATTATTGTGCTATAAGAAAATGAGGAGCAAGATACTGTCAGAAAAACCTGAAAAGATTTCTATTAACTGATGGAAAGTAAAATGTACTGTGTGCAAAATAATAGCAATAATATCTTTAGATGTGAATGACAACTCAAAACAATACAATGATACAAGACAATTCTGAAGGATTTATGATGAAAATTGCTAGCCATCCCCAGAAAATGAACTGGCAGTCTCTAAATATAGAATAGAATAAACAATATTTTAATTGATTTATTTTTCTTGAGGTATTTTTCATTCTATATTTTCTTTTAGAACATGACTACTATTTTTTCTTGAGGGTTTTTATTTTCATTATGGTGGAAGATTTATGTTTTCTTTCACAACTTGACTTTTATGGGAATATTTTGCATAACTTCATATGTGCTTTCTTAATTACAGGTAGGGAGAGAACCTAGAACCCCAAAATTTTAAAAACAGATTTAAAAAATATTACAATATAACTGGGGGAATATATTAAATAAACAAATGCAGAAAAGCAATATTATTGTCTCTTACTCTTGGGCACATAATACCTGACTTGGATATGCCTTGGGTATAATGGTGATCATGATGATAGGTGATAGTGATCACTACTTGACCAAGATTACCTGACATTTACTGAGGAAGGAGAGCATCATGACTCTTTAAGGATCAAGGAAGAAAGTTATATAATACTTAAAGGGAATTATATGAGAAAAGAAAATGGAAAAATGAAAATGGAAAAATATATTTCTAGTAAAGGGGAATTGCATTATACCTTTTGGGATATGGACTCTCTAATCTTGAACCTACTTTCCCTTGTACTCTGTGCATACAGATAAGAGGGTTTGTCAAAGATGTCTGAGGTGTGGTGATATTTTGAGCCAAATATTAACACTTTCACCTGAGCAAATACATTTTCCCCAAAGTTCATTACCTTTACCAGATTAGTTTATAACTACTGATAGTATGGAGACACATTGAAGGGGACTCAAAACCAATATTAGTAGAATGTTCTTCCTCCAATCTACATTGCACTAGTTACATCCCTCAAGTTCTTTGCTGACATTTGTAGACTTGGAATATTCCTTTCTATCTTTTTTTTCAGTTTTAAAATTGTCTTCTCCTCCTCTGAGATTATATCCAAAAAATTTCTCAGCCAAAACTGTTTATCTTTTTCTATTAATTAGTTAAATCCTGACCACTTTTCCCCATTATTCCAGTCAAAAAAATACTAAGGTAAAAAAAATTAGAAGGCATTCATAGCTCACTCCTCTACAAAGGGGAACTCCATGACTTCGACACATTGAACATATTTTCAAGCTTCTATAAGGAGCTGACTGAGTTTGATAATTTTCCTCTTCATTTTTCTGTTTTTTCCCTTTAAAATATCATTAGTTTTATGAGAAGATGCTCTGTGAAGAAGTACCAAAGGAATAATTTAAGAAGTTCTGAGAATGCAAAATGTCAAAAGGATTAATAAAAACCTATTACAAAAATAAAGAAACCCTGTAATGTCTCCCAGTCCTTTAATAATCAGGCTAAATACATTTCAGTTCTTTTAACCTGGCCTTAAAGGGAATGATCTTTCCTTTCCTAACACTGAATATGTCACTGAAATTTCCCTTGTGCCGGTTTCCTCATCTATAACAAAATTAAATTGGAATGGGGCAGCTAGGTGGTGCAGTGGTTAGAGCACCAGCCCTGAAGTCAGGAAGACCTGAGTTCAAATTTGGTCTCAGACACTTCCTAGCTGTGTGACCCTGGGCAAGTCACTTAACCCCAATTGCCTCAGCAAAAAGAAAAAAAAATTAAATTGGAATAGATCAGAAGTGAGCTCCTTTCTGTCAAGATATCAGTGATCAGTGATCCTTCACATCACCCTGCACAGCATTTTCCCTCATTATTGTACATTCTACAGGATCACACTCCACACTGACCAAGGTACCTTGAATGTGGCCAGATAGAGGCAAGGCAAAGCAGCACGATCACAGCCTAAATTTGGAACACTGCTTGAAATGAAGGGGAGGATCTCAGCAATGTTTGGAGCTGTTGGCTCACCACACTGTTCACAGCTCAAGCTTTCCATTCACTAAAACCACCAGATAGTTAGATGAGAAAATTGAATCTGGTATTTACACTCTACTATGATGTATGTACTTATATAGATAGATCTGTATCTATATAGCGATATATCTTTGGTCCAAATCGGTATGCCCTTCCCCCCACTACTTTACCTCACATATCCTCTATTCATTGTAATATCTATTCATGTAGCATCTTGAAGATGAAATGTTTCCTAATAGCATCTGCTCTACTGTCTTCCCTCCAGCACAAATACATATCTACTCACAGATATGTATATATATGTATATATGTACTTTATACTCCCCGTGTGTATTTACTCTGTATAAACAGAGCCCATGTCCATGCTGTCTAACCTGAGAGAATGGAAGCTCCTTGAGAATAATTCTGTCTTTGAATGCCCAGGAGGCCACAGAGTCTGGTCAGTGGATTGATTGTGCATTAGACAGAACCTGTAACATCTGCTCTACAATCACAAATATGTGCTCATTTCCATTTTCCAACCACAAGTGATGAAAACTTATGAATATTCCTTTTTATTGAACTGAAGGCCTGACTGTGTATGGCCCAATGGCTTCACCCAGTATTCTGAGCCATGCACTGCCAGAGTCAAAACTGTGTGGATCCCAGAATCTCTCTTACCATGCTTCATTACTTTAATTTCAGTTCCTCTTGTGTCCCAGCCCTTTATTCTCCACCTTTTCTTTGTGCCCTCTCAAGACCTATACTGTCATTAACAATCATTTAAATGAGACTTGATCCTTAACCTGCAAAATCATCATGCACAAATGCTGGTACTGAAATATGTTTTTGTCCTTAGCAATAAAGCAAAAGCTCCATAACAACTGATCACTTTCTTGTTTTCTCTTTGAATTCCCAGCAACTAGCACAGGTCAGGTGACACAGTGGAAGCCTGATAAATGGTCTTTGACTTTGAGCTGGGTTCATTCTAGGTAGAAAGCTGCTGGTTTCATAGGACTCTGTGCCAACAAATCATTGACTGATGATGTGCTGAAGAGCCCAGAGCAGTCCGCCATTATCCTGATTGACTCTCAATTTTTATGCCCTAGTCACCCAGCAATAGTAAGGTTATGGAGAAGGGCTGGCCAAAGAGCAAGCAGAGCAGCCCACACCAAGGCTGGCCAATCCTGGG
>JAJPUD010006872.1:85913-119642 GCA_023553655.1 Myrmecobius fasciatus | reverse complement strand
TAACAGCAAGGCAATTTAAGGAGCAGAATTAAAGCAGAAGAGTTAGCAGGGATAGAAAAGAAGTGATATACATAAACACTACAACAAGGATCAGAGTAGAATTTATTAGAAAAAAAAGTACAGCTATTAATCATTGATCTTAGACAAAGTCAAACTTAAAGATTCAATCAAGAGAAAAATATATATTATATGCCAGCCAAACCAATATTGTGTTGGATGCATGCTTACATATGGGTAAATGGGTGTGCATATATGTATGTATCTCAATATATGTAGATATGTATACATGTTGTTCTATGTATATGTATATATAGATATATGTGTGTATATGTGTGTGAATGTATATATCTATATATGTATACAACATATATAGTGCTTAACTATAGCCTGCTTAGAAGGTGAGGGGAATGAAAGGGGAAAAAAAGAATAAAGTAAAAAAAAAAAGTGTGCAGCAGAGAACAAAAGAATAACTTACAAGGAAGCCAAAAAAAAAGAACAAGCATGAATATAATTCTTCCACTCTTATATATCCTTTATTGAACTGGTAAATTTATTGTTATATATTTTGAATCCTCCCTGATGTTCTGTTGGGCCCTTGAGAGTATTCTGTTTTGTTTTGTTTTCTTTTCTGTTTTTTTAATTGTTTTTTTTAATAAAATAAATTTTAAAAAATACTCAAACAACCCATTTTACATATTGTATTCCTCCTGGAAGATAAAGAACTTTTTTTGGACTGCTGAAGAGATACTTTATATTCACTTTACTGACAATAGTTTTCTTGGAAGGTTGATAAAACTCATATCTCCTAGCCCATTATCTTTGCTTTGCATGATTTTAGTTCACCAATTATACTGCTGACCATCTTCTGTATATTGTTAAAGATATTTCTCTCTGCTGGGCTATATGCTGGAACCCAACTCTCAAACTCAGGATAATCATCAATCAACTAATAACTATCCATTAAGCAACTACTATATGTGAGGTACAGTACTAGGCACTGGAGATACAAATTAAAAGAATGAAACAATCCTTATTGTTAATGAACTTACATTCTAGCAGAAGTGACAAGAAATATGTATATAATTATATATAGAATAAATATAAGGATAATAAATACAAAGCAGTTTAAATACAAGGTAGTTTGGAAGGGAGGACACTGGCTGTTGGGGATATTAGGAAGGACTTCATATAGAAGATGGTGTTTGAGCTGTGTCTTAAAGAGAATTATGTGAGATAAAGGAAAAAGAACATGGAGGGTGGCTGATCAGTTCAAGGGCACAGAGAAAGAAATGGTATGTGAAGGACAAAGATAAGTCCAGTCTGCCTTCATAGATGAAGGGGAGTAATGTGAAATGAGGGTGGGAAAAAAGATTGCAACAAGTGGGTGAGTAGTTCAAAAATTAAATAGAGGAGTTTTCTATTGGACTCTAAAGGCAATAGGGAGCTAGTGGAGTTGATTGAGTAAAGAGGTGACACAGTAATACCTGCATATGCAGGCAAGGAAAATCACTATTGTCAGCCTTGAAGGATTCGCTTGGGATGGAGGGATTGATTAGGAAACTGTAGCAATGATCTAGGCTAGAGGTGTGAGGGGTTGAATTAAGGCACTGTCAATATATCATCCCATGATTTCATTGGTTCTCTTCAGAAATGAGGACAAACAGCAAAAACAACAAAGAAGTGATTTGATGCAAAAGATATGGAAATAAAAATGGTAAAATTAGAGGGGAAAGGATCCACATGTGCAAAAATGTGCAGCTTTTTTTGTGATAGCAAAGAATTGGAAAGTGAGTAGATGCTCATCAATTAGGGAAAGGCTGAACATGTTGTGATATATGAAGGTAATGCAATATTACTGTTATATAAAAAATGATGAAGAAGCTGATTTTAGAGAGGCCTGGAAAGATTTACACAAATTAATGCTGAGCAAAACAAGCAGAACCAGGAAAACATTGTACACAATAACAGCAAGAATGTGCAGTGATCAACTATGAAAGGCTGGGTTCTTCTCAGTGGTTCAGTGATCCAAAGCAAAACCAATAGACTTTTGGCAGAAAATGTATCTGCATCCAGAAAAAGAACTAAGGAGACTGAATGTAAATCAACACATGTTATGTTCACTTCTTTTTTCTGTTTTTTTTTTAAATCTCTCTCATGGTTTTTCCCTCTTGCTCTGATTTTTCTCTCCCAACATGATTCATAAAGCAATATGTATTGAAAGTAAATAAATTATACATAAAAGAAACAGTAAAATTGGGAAGCCAATTTCCTTACATGTAGTGAGGAAGAATGAGGAGTCTAAAGAAAGCTGAGGTTATGAACTTGTGAAGCAAGAGAAATGTGGGTGTCCTTGATAAAATAGGGACCTTTGTAAGGGGGTTAGATGTTTGAAAAAAGATAATGAGTTCTCTTTGGGACAAGCTAAATTTGAGGCATTTCTATTTTGTTCAATTTTAAATATCCAAGAAGAAATTGGTGATTCAGGATTAACACTCAAGGAAAAGGTTGGAACTGCATTCATAAGCCTGTTAATCATAAAACAGGAGACAGTAGTCACAAAATTGGATAAGTTTGTTGGAATGGGATGTGTGGTAGGGGTGGTTAGTTAGTTTCTAACCTGTACACAGGGGAGGAAATATAAAGGCTGAAGAAAACAGTAAAACTGTGAGCTCTATACTTATCTTAGCAAACTCATCTCCCATTGTTATATGCTTCTTTGTAAATTGCCATGGTTTGGTGGAGGAAAAAGAGAAATTCTACCATCTTTTCTTGTTGCATTACCATCTAGAAGTTAAAGGGAGTAAAAATAGGAGGAAAAGTATCAAAGGGGAACAGTTGTTTCCATTGCTCACACACTATGAAAGGCAGGGAGAGAGGTTCCTTTAATAAGAGCTGTCTTTCCTAATTCTCAATCTCCAATCACTTTCAAGGTAGCCCCAAGTGTTGGGGACCAGGCAACATGCCTGTACTCAAGGAAAGGTGCCAAGGCAATATCTAGCTTTTGGAGATGATCCTACAGGGCAGAAGGAAGGTGGAGTGAAGACAGGAAGCTGCTCCAGCTCTCCCAGTTTCTCTTGAAAACCAGATGAAACCAAGTCTCTGAACAGAATCTGGTGGGATGAAACCATTTCCCAGCTCAAGATAGATTGGAAAGACTTCAAGAAAGATCAGTCTTGTTGGAGTAGATGGGGTGTTCAGCCCAGCTCAGACAGAGTCTGGGAAAGCCAATGAGAGGGTCTTAAACATAGCCTTGATCTTAACTCAGTAGTAGAGCAGAGCAATGGAGCAGCCTCTAGTTTCAACTCAAAAGGCAAATTCTGGGAAACCAGGCTGTTTACTGGAGAGAACAAGTAGAGCTACCCCTGCTGTGAGCAAGATATCAAACACAAGGAACTCCTGTGCTCAAAGTCAAGGCTCAGAACTTCCCGGGGAAGCTTAGGATAGTGCCCCCTTACCTCAGTAGCAGATCTCAGCCAGGAAAAAAGGAAAAAAAAAGGAAATACAAAAAGAGAAGGAAAGAAAATGAGCAAGAAACAGAAAAGAACATTAACCATAGCAAGTTACTACTGTAACAGGAAAGACTAAAACACCAACTCAGAAAAGGACAAAATATCTACAAAGGAAATCTCAAAGAGTGATATAAATTAGTCTAAAGTCCAAAGAAACTTCTTGGAAATGCTCATAAAAGACTTTAAAGGCAAATAAGAAGAAAATATGAAAAAAAAAAGTAACAAGAGGTATGCAAGAGAGAGATAAACAGCTTGGAAAAGGAAGGACAAAAACTGATTCAAGAAAACAATTCCTTTAAAAATTGGCTAAATTTGGCAAAATTGTAATTGGCTAAATGAAAAAAAAAGCCACTGAAGAAAACAACACCTTGAAAAGTAGAATTAATCAAATGGAAAAAGAGATACAAAAGCCAACTGAAGAAAATCACACATTTAAAACTAGAATGGTCAAATGTAAGCTAATGACTCTATGAGACATCAAGAATTAGTCAAACAAAGTAAAAAGAATGAAAAAATGGAAGAAAAAGTAAAATACCTCATTGGAAAAACAGCTGATAAGGAAAATAGATCCAGGAGAGACAATTTAAAAATTATCTGTCTACCTGAAGGGTGGGGTGGGTTAGAAACAAAACACTACTAAAGAGGGCCAGGGTGGAAAGAGAAAACAAAAGTATATACAAGTGAGAAAATAGTATGAAGGAAAATACAGAGCTGGTAATCATAACTGTGAATGTGAATGGGATGAACTCTCCCATAAAATAGAAACAAATAATAGAGTGGATTAAAAAACAGAATCCTACAATAGGTTGTTTGCAAGAAACACATTTGAAACAAAGAGATACATAGAGAGGAAGGTTGGAGCACAGTTTATTATGCTTCAGTCAAAGCAAAAAAAGCAGGAGTAGCAATTCTGATCTCAGATAAAGCAAAAGTAAAAATAGATCTAATTAAAGAGATAAGGAGGTAAACTACATCTTGTTAAAGGATACTGTAAACAATGAAATAGTATTGCTACTAAATGTATATGCACCAAGTGACAGGGCATCTAAATTCTTAGAGAAGTTAATCTGGTTACAAGAAGAAATAGACAGCAAAACTGTATTAGTAGGGAACCTCAATCTCCCCTTATCAGAATTAGATAACTCTAACCACAAAACCTCAATCTCCCCTTATCAGAATTAGATAACTCTAACTATAATAACAAAACACTTTTCACACAAATAAAGTCAGATCTAAACAAGAAAGATTCTAGGGAGGTTAATAGAATATGATAGATCTCTAGAGAAAATTGAGTAGGGACTAAAAGGAATATACTTTGTTTTCCTCAGCAGTACATGGTATCTATACAAAAATTAACTATGTGTTAGGGCATAAAAACCTCAAAATTAGATGCAGAAAGGCAGAAATAGTAAATGCTTTCTTTTCAGGGAAAGACTAAAACCAATTGGAAATTAAATAATCTAATTCTAAAGAATGAGTGTGTCATATAACAAATCATAGAGGCAATAATTTTATCCAAGAGAATGATACTAATGAGATAACATACCAAAATCTATGAGATGCAGCCAAAGTGGTTCTTAGGGGAAATTTTACATATATATTTATAGTTATATGAATAAAATAGAGAAAGAGATCAATGAATTGAGCATGCAACTAAAAAAGCTAGAAAAAGAACAAATTCAAAACTCTCCAATTAAATACAAATTAGAAATTCTGAAAATCAAAGGAGAGATTAATAAAATTGAAACTAAGAAAACAATTGAACTAATTAATAAAACCAAGAATTGGTTTTATAAAAAATCAACAAAAGATATAAACCTCTGGTTAATTTGATTAGAAAAAGGAAAGAAAAAAACCAAATTACCAGCATCAAAAATGAAAAGGATGAATTTATCACCAATGAAAAAGATATTAAAGTAATAATTAGGAGCTATTTTGCTCAACTGTGTGCTAACAAATCTGACAATCTAATTGAAATGGATGAATATTTATAAAAATATAAATTGCCAAGGTTAACAGAAGAGGAAATAAATTACCTAAACAGCCCCATTTTAGAAAAAAAAATTGAACAAGCCATCAACAAACTCCCTAAGAAACAATCTCCAGGGCCAGATGGATTTACAAGTGAATTCTAATTAATTCCAATATTGTGTAAATTACTTGGAAAAGTAGGTAAAGAGGGAGTCCTGCCAAATTCCTTCTTTCACAAAAATATGGTACTGATACCAAGAAGAGCCAAAACAGAGAAAGAAAATTAAAGACCAATCTCCCTAATGAATATCAATGCAAAAATTTTAAATAAAATATTAGCAAAGAGATTGCAACAACTTGTCAGCAGAATAATACACTATGACCAAGTGGGATTTATACTGGGAATGAAGAGCTGGTCCAATATCAGGAAAACTATTACCATAATTACCATAATAAAACTAATAGAAATCACACGACAATCTCAATAGATGCAGAAAAAGCTTTTGACAAAATACTGTACCCGTTCCTATTAAAAACACTAGAGACCATAGGAATAAAGGGAGTTTTCATTAAAATGATAAGCAGCATCTATCTAAAACTGTCAGCAAGCATTATTTGTAATAGAGAGAAGTTGGACATGTTCCCAGTAAAATCAAGGGTGAAACATGCCTATTATCACCATTATTATTCACTACTGTACTAGAAATGTTGGTTTTAGCAATAAAAAAAGAAAAAGGAATTAAAGGAATTAGAATAGACAATGAGGAGATAAAACTATCACTCTCTGCAGATGAGATGATGATATACTTAAGAGAATCTTAGAGAATCATCCAAAAACCTACTTTAAACAATAAACAGCTTTAGCAAAGTGGCATAGTATAAAATAAACCCAAACAAATCATCAGCATTTTATATTACTGACAAAGCCCAGCAATAAGCTATAGAAAGAGAAATTGCATTTAAAATAAATGTAGACAAAATAAAATATTTAAGTGTCTATTTGCCAAGACAAACTCAGGAATTATATGAACACAATAACAAAACATTTCTCACACAAATAAAGTCAGATCTAAACAATTGGAAAAATATCAATTGGTCATGGGGTCAGCCCGAGCTAATATAATAAAAATGATAATTCGGCCTAAATTTGTATATTTGTTCAGTGTCATACCAATCAAACTGCCAAAAAATATTTTATAGAGCTAGAATAAATGATAAGATTAATCTAAAAAACAACAGGGCAAGAATATAAGGGAATTAATGAAAAAAAATGCAAAGGATGGTGGCCTAGCAGTACCATTCCTAAAACTATATTATAAAGCAACAGTCATCAATATCATTTGGTGCTGGCTAAGAAATAGAATAGTAGATCGGTGGAATAGGTTAGATACACATGACACAATAATCAATGACTATAATAATGTAGTATTTTATAAACCCCAAAACTCCAGCTTTTGGGATAAGAACTCACTATTTCACAAAAATTGCTTGGAAAATTGGAAAATAATGGGTCAGAAACTTGATGTAGACCTGCATCTCATATCCCATACCAAAAAAAGTCAAAATGGGTACATGATTTGGGTGTACTACGATAAGCAAATTAGGAGAGTAAAGGATTATTTACCTATCAGATCTTTGGAGAAGGAAGGAATTTATAATCAAAGAAGAACTAGAAAACATTGTCAAATGCAAAATGGACAACTCTGATTACATTAAGTTTAAAACAAAGACAACACAAACAAAACCAACACAAACAAGATCAAATGGAAAGTACAAAGCTGTGAAAATTTTTACAGCCAGTATTTTTGATAAGGTCCCCATTTCTAAAATATATAAAGAACTGTGGCATATTTATAACGATACAAGTAATTCCCCAATTGATAAATAGTCAAAGGATATGAACAGACAATTTTCAGAAGAAAAAATTAAAACCATTTGTAGTCATATGAAAAATCGAAAGCACTATTTATTAGGGGAATGCAAATTAAAACGACTCTGAGGTATCACCTCACAACTCTCAGATTGGCTAAAATGACTGGAAAAAATAATGATAATTGTAGGAGGGGACGTGGGAAAACTGAGACACTATTGTTGGTGGAGTTGTGAAATGATCCAACCATTTGGAGAGCATTTTGAAACTGTGTCCAAAGGGCTATCAAACTCACCATACTTTTTGATCCAGCTGTGCTACTACTTGGTCTGTATCCCAAGAAAATCATAAAGATGGGGAAAGGCCCTAAATGTTCAAAATTGTTTGTAGCAGCTCTTTTTGTGGTAGCAAAGAATTGGAAAATGAATAGATGCCCATCAATTATGGAATGGATGAATGTTATTCTATAAAAATGATGAACAAGCTGATTTTAGAAAAGCCTGGAAAGATTTACATGAACTGATGCTGAATGAAACAAGTAGAACCAGGAATACATTGTAAACGGTGATAGCAAGATTATGTAATGATCTCCTATGAAAGACTTGGTTCTTCCAGTGGTTCAGTGATCCAAGACAATCCTAATAACCTTTGGATAGAAAATACCATCTGCATGCAGAGAGAGAACTATGAAGAATTAATGTAAATCAACCCACACCACGTTCACTTTTTTCTTTTTCTTCTATTTTTTTTCTCTTGTGATTTTTCCCTTTTGCTCTGATTTTTCTCACCCAACATGATTCATAAAGAAATATGCATTTAAAAAATTAATATACATGTGTAACCAGAAAAAACAATAAAAAAGAAGAAAGGATAAAATATAAACTTATTATGCTTTTATTTAAAGCCTTTAACAAACTGGCTTCGAATATCTGCCTTGTTTAATATTGTTCCCCTTCAAGGTCTCTATCTTCATCTGTCCTCTCTTATATTCTCTCACCTCTATGCTGGTCTGAAATCCTCCTCTTCAACTTCTCCTATTCAGTCTTTCTCACCTTTGAGGTCCAGCTTAACTATTATGTCCTCTATAAAAATTTCCCCAATCTCCTCCCTGTGATTTCATTCAGTGAAATGTGATTTTTTTCTTTTGATCTTTAATTTTTTTTGAATTTTGTTTTTTCCCCTAAAAAGATCTTTATCATAATGATTTGTGTACAAATGCAGATTGGCACTTTCTTCGTAATTTGTAATCTTAGAAAGTTGCCTGCAGAACTGAGGAGTGAAGCTACTTGCCCAGAATCATACAGTCAGCCTGTATCAAAGTGTGTGTGCAGGAGAATTTAAACCCTGTCTTTCAGTTTACCTCTCCATCTACTACTCCAAGCTGCCTCCTTTAGCAAATGGCAAGAATTAATAAATACTTAAACTGTTGTGGAGGGCCATGCTAAGTGTGGAAACCCAGAAAGTCTGTAAAAAAAACAAACAACCCCCCCCCCAAATCCAGAGAGTCAGTTGTGACTGCCCCAGTGGGGCTGGTCGGTTCTCCAGCCCTGCCATAGCTGCCAATCACAGCACATTAGAGAGGCTAAAGGAATGCTTTATTATTAATATCTTTATCTTACTCTTTGAAGTAGAGCTAACACACCCAAGGAAAGACAGACATAACCCAAAGAATCAGAAATATTTGTCTGGAGGTCATTCTCACTGACACAGATGTTGCTTGAGAAAAAATTGCATGCTTTTCTTCAAACAATAATAATCTTGCTGTGCTTAGAAAATATATATTCTATGTAGAGAAGAAATAAATCAAAGGTAGAGGTAGAGGTAAAAGGAAAGAAGTAAAGGAATGCAACTGCCTCTCAGACTCCTTGTATCCTTACCATCTTCTCACATGTCACAATCTATTCTGCTGGTTAGAATTAGATCCCAGCAGTCATTAGCAGGTCATTAAATCAATTCTTTATCCCTCTGGGATGTAAGTAGGTTATCACTAAGATCATTTTAACTAAAGGCTCATAAAGTATTTTTTAAAATTTCACTTAATGTGGAAAAATATATCAAAGGACTTATTGTAGGCTCATTTTGAACATCATTTTACACAGTATAAAATTTGTCTTTCAATGAACCATAAGTATTATATAAGCACAAATAGTAGAAATAGAAAAATGTAAATTATAAAAATTAAAGCTCTAACTATTGAGTTCTCTTAGCATTTTAACCCCTTTTCAGTAATCAAATGACAGTTTATATGGTGTTAAATACTTCAGCAATTAATATATATACTTCATTTTAATATAATTAACATATAGTGGACTTCATGCCATCTAGGGGAGGGGAGGGGACTAGGGGGGAAAATTTGTAACGAAAGCTTTGTAAGGATCAATGTTGAAGAACTACCCATGCATATGTTATGCAAATAAAAAGCTTTAATAAAAATAAATAAATAAAAACATTATTCTAATCAAATATATATATATATATGAAATGATGTGTATATATATATATATATATATATATATATATACACTTCATTTGTTGAAGAAACTATACTCTATCCCAATCATTGATTGCTTGATTTTAGGAAACATTAACTCAGCTAAGGAGGTGAAATACTTAGAAAGCTAAATTTTTCTTCCTTAGTTTTCTCATAAAAGAAAGTATTTTTGATTTTGATTTTGATTTTCTGATTTTGATTTAGATAAATTCCCAGGTGGAGTAACTATACTTTTTAATCTTAAAATACTAACTGAATCCTTGGAAATTGTTCTTCAGAGCCAAGCTGGGATTCTAACTTTGCAAGAAAGGCTCTTCCCACTCCATTTCTTACTCAAAATACCTCTCTGGTCATTCCAGTTGTTGATTCAATGTACTGAGGCATTTTAAGCAGCAGGAGAGGCATTTTAGTTGAAATGCTTCAAGATTATTGGGAAAATACTTTATTACTTATTAATATTATTTGAACCTAGTTTTATATGGCTCCAAACCATAGTTCATCCTGACCTCAGAGACTGTTCAGGGAAGCCAGAATTCTTATTTTGGGTCTATCTACACAGACCTTTGGATATACTCAAAATGTTTGTATTTTGGGCTCTCTCGGAGTTCATGTTTTGACTTCATCCAAATTTTATTGAATTTTTATACTTTCTTGCTGATATCCTTCCTAAGCAATCCATATATGTGCACCACTCAGCTTGCACCCTTGTTTGAACTCTGTATAATGTGAAACAATAGTGATTTGGGGAGGAATTCAACTTTCCTGGCTCTCTTCAACTTAACCAAATGTTTTCTAAAAAAACTTTTTTTTAAGGTTTTAGGGCTTGTTTTTGATCAACAAGATCTGCTGAAGCATCTCACAAAGAATAACTCTGGCATCTTCTTTTTCCTTGAACATCCTATTTCAATGCCTCCTCCCCCAGTTGTCCTTCACCCTCTCAGCTAAAGATGATCTCTCCTTCATAAAATGTTACTGGACCATTTGTTTTTGGCCATGTATCTCTTTGCCTTAATTTCATCTTCTCTTGTTTGGATAACATGTATTTGGGTATGTATTGCATTCTCCCATTAGAAGAGGGATTCTTTAGTGTGTGTGTGTGTGTGTGTGTGTGTGTGTGTGTGTGTGTGTGTGTTGAGCCCCTTGGAAAGTAGATTGACATTTGTAGATTTTTCAGAATTAAAAAAAATTGAAATTGACAGCTGAGAATACTAAATTATAATTAGAGATTATTTTTTTCTTGTAAAAATTCAGAAACATTTTGAAATTTGTCCACAGATCCTAAGGATCCAAGGTTAAGAAACTCTATATCAGACAATTAGCATTCTGAAGGAAGTAACTGGAGAATTTTTTTTTATCTCTGTTACCAGTATCTCTTCACTGTCTTGTATATAGTAAGAGCTTAATAAATGTTATGAGTAGAATTGTTCAACTGAATCTGTGATTCATTCCCTTGAAAACATCTAATTTATTTGATAATTTATTTAATAAAAAATAATAAGGGCAAATGATTTTAAAAAAAATTACATTTAATGTAAAAATATATCATTAATACTGTATAAATTACATACTGTTGTCAACAAATAATAATTATGACCAGCATAAATAAATAAATATCATGTATAGATTCGGCAGGTATTTAGCTGCTTAGACAAATGAAACTTCTTTATATTTTTAGTCCTTACTTTTAGACAAATCACAGCTTAAATTATTTTAAAAATAATCTGGTAAATTCAGATGTTTTTCAGTTGATGCAGAAATAACATTCCTTTTGCAACTATTGAAAAATGCTGGGTTTCAGGAAACAGGAAATTGGTCAAGCAGCCGAAGTGTTCTGAGTCCATTTCTTCTTTAGTTTCTGAGTTTTCTTGTGAGTTTGCTCATGAATAGAAAGATCCTCCTGATCTCTACCCTCACCATCTCCCAGGCACAAAGACTGTACTCTTTGCCTTGCAGGTACTGGCTTAATCCTTGGAAGTAGCTCTTCAGGGCCAGTCTGGGGTTCCCACTTTCCAAGGAAGGCTCTTCCCACTCCACCTCCTGTCTAAGACACTGCTCCAGTTGGTCCAGCTGAAGATCCAGTCCAATGAGCAGTTGTCTGAGCTGGTTCTGATTCCAAGCAGCAGGAGTGCTATTCAGGCTGAAGATGGTGAAGATCTGCTGGAGCGTCTCATTCACTATGACTGTAGCATTTTCCCTCTGGAGCTGGCTGCCCTCCATGGCTTCCTTTGGGAAGTTGAAGTTGGTCCTGTCCTTCAGACATGGCAGCAGGGAGATTGTGCTCATTTGGTTCAGAAGGGAGAAGTCTTCCTGCAGGCTCTGAGTCAGGTCACAGCCCAGGGAGCAGAAGGTGCTGGAGCAGAACAGAACCAGAATCACTGGCAACAAGGTCCAGGACATCATGGTGATGCTGATGGATAGTTTGGGGCTGACTGAGCTGGGAGACCAGTGAGCCTTTGTCTCAGTTACTTGGGTTATCTTGCTTCAAGTTCACTCTCTCTTAAATAGTGCTGAGAGTAGTTTTCATTTCTTAGCATGGAATTTCCCTCCACTTCTGCTTTTTGATTTGGTTTCCACATTGGTTTTAGAAGATACTATCAGAAATCATCATTTGGTTTATTTGGAAAAAGGCAACTACATTTATCACTAAATATTTTCTGGATTAAGTTTCATGTGGAAATTGTAGTAGTCAAATCTGTAATCAGATTTGATGATTTATGTTTTTATTTAGAATCCACTGAAATTGGTTATATACATCAAGTAGCTTCACTGTGTTTTAAGAGAAAAAAAATACTAGTTTTGGAATTGGAAAACCTGTGTCCAATCTTGCCTCTATTACCTTTGTGTCCATAGGCAACTCATCTTCCTAAGCCTCAGTTTTCACATCTGTAAAATGAGACTGTTGGACTAGATGGCTTCAAAGACACCTTTATAGCAATGATTATATGATGTTTTGTTCTTATGGAAAGGTGTAATATGTAGGAGAAATGACAGCAACTAGGAACTAAAAAAAGTATTCTAGATAATGAATATATAGAGAGCTGGCCAAAATCCAGAACCTTTAAAGTTTTAGTATTTAATCTTTCGAAATTTGAACCATCTTTACAACTCAGTAACTATTTAAAAACATGTATTGATATTTTAATCACCTTTTCCCCTTGAACACACATACATATATACATGTATGTTAATTTGTGTGTATATATGTATATTTATTAATATACACACGCACACTGATATTTCTGGGGGGGGGAAAGTATTTCCCTCCATCACCTTACTGAGTTGTCCTTTATAATAAAGGCAGCTAGGTGACACAGTTGGTAGGTAGAATGCTGAGCCTGGAGTCAGAAAATTTAAATGTTTTGTTTAAATCTTGAAAGCTACAAGAACTTTTGTCTCAATTCCTTCATCAGGTAAAATGAATATAATAATAGCATCTACTTCCCAGGATTGTTGTGAGGATCGAAATGAAATTATATGTCCATAATGCTTAAACAAATGCCTGATACATAGCAGATGTCATATAAAGGCTAGTTATGGTTATTATTTTATTATAAATAAGAAATTTAAAAAAGTTTAGCAAGGTAAACAAATTCATTAACTGAGTCTAATTGTATATGCAACAACATTCCATACTCATATTCCTTCCCACTCCAAAGAAGGAAAAAATTATATATACTTTTTTTCTGTTCTTTGAAGCCAACTTTGGTCCTGAAAATTGTCATGTTCATTTTCCTTTTTTCCCCTCCTATTTATTTTGCTCTTTTAATTTACATTGAGGTTATCTTATACAATGTTTTAATGATTCTGTGTACTTCTTTCTACATCTGTTCATTTGTCTTCCCAAGCTTGTCTGAATTCTTTATAGAAAACCCTCCATACGTCACAATAGTATTCCATTACAGTCATATCTCTCATTTTATGTAGCCATTACCCCAACTGATGGTCACATTTTCTATTTCCAGTTCTTTGTTATCACAAAAAAATAATTAATCATCTTTATTAAATTTTGCAGGTATTTATTTTTTAAGAAATGCAGGGGCTCATGAGAAAGTCTTAGAAATTGTGATATACAACTGTGAATGACTTAGCTATTCTCAACAATACAACAATCCAAGACAATTGAAAGACTTATGATGAAAAATGCCATCTATTCCCAGAGAAAGAATTGATGAAGGCTGAATACAGATTAAAGTGTATATTTTAACTTTATTTTTCTTAGATTTTTATTTTGATCTATGTTTTCTTTTACATGACTAATAAATAAATATGCTTTGCATCACAATATATGTATAACCTATATAAAATTGTTTGCTTTCTCAATGAAGGGGGAGGGAGAAAGAAAATTTGGAATTCAAAATTTTAAAACAGATGTTGAAAATCGTTTTACATGTAATTGGGGAAAAATAAAATACTAAATAAATAGATCTATAAATTCCTAAAAACAAGAAGAAATTTTGATATAACTTTACTTATGTATTGGAGGGGCAAGGCAATGAGGGTTAATGCCTTTGATTGTGTGTAATATATTATGCCAGGTGCTATTACATTCAAAGTATGATAAAAGCATGATAGAGGATCACTTTCTCAGTATCAGAGGCTGCTTAGATATTCAATAACTGTTTCCTATTGATCTACTATGCAACGATGAAAAGTCTTGTAATTAGCCACGGAGCTAGAATTAAGTATGAATACATAAAATTCAAATGAATGGGGAAAATGCTCTTTCCTCAATATCTTTCAAATGAGAAGAGAGAATAGATGTGAACTTCTGGGTCATGAGAGCATTTAGCATTTCTTCTACAATAATGATCTAGATGTTTTTTTATTGTTCACTCCTATCAGTAAACATTTTCTGAGCATATGCCCACATTATCACACATCACATGTGTTTGTTTATTCATAAATTATACATATGAACTACTACACTGTAATTATGGATTTTATAGAATTTAAATAAAAATACATTAAAAAATAAAATAAAGATGAAATAATGTTTTACCTTAGAGATATTAGAGAATCACTGGAGGTTATTGAGCAAAGGAATGACGTGCTTTAGGAAACTCATTTTGGTAGCCATGTATGGGATTGATTAGATTGGGGCAAGACTGGAGAGAAACCAATTGGGAGTCTATTGTAGTAGTCTGGGCTGGAAGTAGCTGGATAAATAGAAAGAAGACATGTGAGAGATACTGGGATGCCTGAAATGACGTGGCTTGGCAACTGATTGGACATGATATAGAGAAAACTCAGGCTTTGGAGACAAGGATGAATATAAAAACTTTGAGCCTGGTGGGGAAGTTTGAAAAAGGGATATGTAGTTACAGAATTTCAGGGAGGAGGAGATACTATAATCAGAATCATTCAGCCTGCCCCACTTTCTCACAAAAAAAGAAAGAAAATTGTATGTGTGAGTTTACTCACTGGTCATTGCTCTAGAGGAGTGTCTACTGTAGCCACGAAGTAATAGAAGTGAGGAGAGACAGAGTTTGAGGATGCTTGCATAGTTGCAATGGATGTCTTAGTCATACCTTGAAAAGTCAATGTACTATTTCTCCCCTAGAAAGTCACAGGTGAGAAAGAATAGCATGGGACAATATTTAAGGGTATGGTCTCAATTTTTTGGAAGACAAGACCACAAGGAGAATAGGTTGGGATTGATACAATTTTCTTACCCTCCAACTGATCACATGTTCCTTATTGATTTGGCCAGGTCTCACCTAAAATTATTTATTCCATGTGAGGCAAATATTCTACAAAAATCTAGAAAAATAGTTGATTTAAATGATGTTGCCATCTACTGGTTGAAGTTATCTTGTGTTGCTTAGTCTTGACAAATAGGTTGGGTCTTCAACAAAAATCTAAGGATCCTAAGTCAATGTCAAGGAGCAAATTTTATGAGTCAACAGAATTAATCTTTTAATGTAAAAGATCTCACTTGTGGAAGTCATTTAAGAATGGCTCGCCTCAATGGATTTTTAGAGGTTTTTGGTTTGTTTGAATTTTTTTGTAATCCCAAAGGTAAAACATCATTAAAATGTAAGCTTTTAAGGATAATTCTAAGCTATCATCTCTCATTTCTTCTCAAATATTCTGGATTCAAATCCCTCACATTGAACTTTCTTTAAGATGGTGACTGGTTGAAATTTTTAGCAAGACATTCTAAACTATAGACTTTCCTACAAGGAATCATTTATTTATTTATTTATTGCTTTTTGCTGAGGTAATTGAGGTTAAGTGACTTGCCCAGGGTCACACAGCTAGGGAATGTTAAATGTCTGAGACCAGATTTGAACTCAGGTCTTCCTGACTTCAGGGCTGATGCTCTATCCACTGTGCCACCTAGCTGCCCTGAGTCATTTATTTTTAAAAACTAAAGTAATGAATTCATCTTACATGTAGGATAGATTTGCAGTCTTCTTGGAAGAGTACAAATAGAATTAAATATCATACTTTGTTTAATTATATTGTCCCTATGAAATTAATTAATTCTTTCTTTTTTTGAAAGGCAATTAGGGTTAAGCTATGAAGTGTTAAGTGTCTGAGGCTAGATTTGAACTTAGATCCTCCTGACTTCAGGGGCAGTGCTCCACACATGTGCTACCTAGCTGCCTCACTTCTATTACTTTTTTTTTTTTTTTTTTTTTTTGAAGAAGAAGAAGAAAAAAAATAACTGGCTTTGGGAAGCAAACTAATCACAGATTCAGGGCAGAGTTGATTTAACTAAGTTGAGTTTAAGTAAAAAGGAGATAATATCTATAATCCTCAGTTCTTAATTGTTATGGTATGTCTTTGAAATGTGATTCAGAAAGTAACTGGTGACACTTCATAGGCATTTTAACTCCAAGTGTCCCCAATTTTCCTAAATGCTTAAATGTTAATGTGGAGCTATAGCAGGACACCAGAAGACACAAATATTGTGTGGGCCTTCCAGGTCTCTTTTTCTGATGATTCATCATGAAGATGGACTAGTTTCCTAATGCAAGTCAGGAATAAATGGAACATATAGCCAGTACAGGAAGGCAGAAGTGACGATCTTTGAGGTTGGTGAGATGCAAAACCCAAGCCACAGGAGTTTCTTTCTCCTCTGTGTCCAAAGAGTTAGGGGAAACCAATCACCATTAATGGTCCAAATTCTTCACTTCTTGTTTTCCTTCCCTCTCTTAGAGGGAGAGGATACAGGGGGAGAAAAACCTATTTTCTTCTCTATCACTGACAACCCAAGCCAATGTTCCAAATGAACTGTTTCTCTGATTAGTTCTTGTCATTTCCTTGCCTATAAGTTGATTATATGATATATATGATACACATATATATGTATATATATATGTATGTACATATATATATATATATATATATATATATGAATCAAATGGAATCTTCGGTTATTTGAAGTCTACTTATCATTTTGGAGAAACTGTTGAGAGTAATGAATTGAGAGAAGCTGTAGAAGACAAAGAGAAGGAAGATGAAGAGAAATTTTCTGATGGAACTGGTACAGCATCCCCTGAAGAGGATGAAGTGAATTCTTAAAAAAGCAATTTTTTTAATTAGTATTTTATTTTTCCAAATACATGCAAAGACAGTTTTCACCATTCATCTTTTTTTTATTAAAGCTTTTTATTTGTATAACATATGTATGGGTAGTTCCCCAACACTGATCTTTACAAAGCTTTCCATTACAAATTTTACCCCCAGTCCCCTTCCCTCTCCTAGATGGCTTAAAAAAGCAATTTTATTTGATATTCTAAATAAATTAAATGGCGAGATTGTGTTTTTGGAAGTAATCAGGAGTGATGGTCTGGAATGGTTCTGCCTATGATCTTTCTTATGGCTCAAACATAGTAAATAATATTTTTGTATCTTTTTGTTATAATTTGTCACATTGTTAATAAATTTCAGAACCCATACATAACTTTGCTGTTTCTTTAAACCTAGGAGATTGGGTTTGGAAATACATACATATATCTACCCACATCTTATGCACATAAACATATTTAAGATGTGCATATATATGGACATATCTTGTGCATTGGTAGCTTATAGAAGATTTTTCTCATTTATTAAATATTAAAAAGCTAGAGTGGATTTTTAAGCTAATTGGTAAATTTAAGAGGGTTATAGCTTTAATAATTAACAAGAAAATATTCAGATATTTCCTCTAGATTATCTTTGGACTCAAGATAATGAATATAAATTTAAAGAGTCAAGTATCAAGCTATACATTATTCAGATGACTTTAGAACCATACTACACATATCTAAGAGCAGACAGCTAGGTTGGGTGATTCTTCCTATTGAAGATATCTATGATATTACAATGAGGTGATGAGTGCTCTAGTTTCAAGCAATGATGTCTTATTATAGCTCTTTCTCCAAATTGCAGGTGCAGCCTTGAAGAGGAAAAAAATCAAACCCTGTCATTACCTGTGGAGTTAATTTTATTTAAAGTCAGATAAACATAGCATCATACAATGTTGGAAGAGAAATCAATAATCATTCAGTCCAATTTTTATATTTAGTCCTCATTTATAATTTATTTACATTATAATAGTTACATTACTATTATGATTACTTATAATTTTATGCTTAATCCTCATTTTATAGAAAAGTAAACACTATTAAAGAAGGTAAATAACTTACTTAAGATCTTGTGATTAGTAAGTCAAAAATCTGGGCCTCTAACCCAGGTCCTCTCTCTAAATTCAGTGCTGTTCCCACTGCACAAGATTTTTCTTCTGTTTACTTGACATCACAGCACTCGGGTATGACTTGCATATTAAATTACTAATAAACCTTTCTGTGTGCACCTGCAAACACAAATGGGAAATAACTCATTAGAAGGTAAATATGTAAATGCACACTTTAAGAACTTAGTAGCTGGTGACTTTGAAAAACAGAAAAGAAACAGGAAAAATCAACATTTTTAAGGGGATGACTTCCTCTGTTAGCTGAAGTAGGTGTTAATGGAATATTTTGAACTGAAATTCAATGAGAAAAGAGAAAAACATAAAATCTAAAACTAGAAGATTTTAAACTGATAATTTATGAAGAAGGAAGAAATTTGTATATAAAAGTGGATGCCATAGAAGGTAATAAGCATGACCCAGAAAGAAGAATGACAGTGGAGGAACAACCAATTCACAGGAGAAAATAACAGAGAAAGTTGGAAACAATATTATTTATGACCTCAGAAAGCTATATACAAAACACTGAATATTAGTAATAAAAACCAAAGTAATCTTCACATTTTACCACAAGGAAAAACGTATGACCTCAGAGGTATAACTAAGACTTAATGGGATGGAATAATGACTAAAATATGGCAATGGAAGGGCATGACTTTTACAGAAGAAACATCTGATTGAGGAGATGCACAATTATTACTGCATGTTAAGAAGATAAACCCCTACATAGAAACTTATGAATCTAAGATTTGAGGCATGAGGGAGAGAGTTTGGGAGAATATAAAAGGGAAAAGAAATTGAAGTTTTTTTTTTTTTATTTAGGAATTTATGGGAGAAGGTTGGGCAGTGGAGAGTGGAGAGAAAGAAGCTGTAGTCAATAAGTTTGAGGGCCATTTTAGCCTCTCCATCTTGCTGGGGCTACCTGGAGCCAATACTTAAAGTTTGATGAATATGGAATTTCATTGATAGTAAATTAAAATTGACTCATTTCTTGTTGCTATTGCAGAAATAACTTCAAAGTGGGAATGAAGCAAGAGGACATGTGTGAGGGAGTGAATGGTGTGGTCTGGGGTCCCTGGATGCTTCTTTCTCTTGTTTCTGAATGTATGTTAACTAGTTACCATTCCTCTGAGAGGGATGTCTCAGAGCAAGATCTCTTGGGTTGTCTGTGCCCATATTATTGTGTTGTGCAGAAATCCAGACCCAGAACTTCCCACTGAGGGGAACAGTGATGATCTTGGTACAGGGTTCAACTTAGGGATGAGTATCTGTCCTGTCCCTGAACATTTACATTATAACTGGAGAAGCCCAGTCTGTGAAAATTAAATGAGATAAAATGTGAACATTCAGGCTATTATTTTACCAGACTGATGACTGTGGCAACACAGGTGTTTAGAAAAGAGAGAGTAGTTCCTGGTGGATAATCATGTTGACGGCCACTTTGTTGTAGTCAAGCACAACTAGATTGTTATAATTGTTAACAGAGTGAGAATCAAGTCTCTAGGGAACAGGAAAAAAAATATGGCCTGCCTTTCTAGGGAAGAATTCTGATTTGGGTGCATCTCTGTAATTCTCTGATCCTCTGATTAGCAAGCATACATTCAGGACAGGATTTGATTTTTTCAGTATTTCCCACCCTTTGGTAGTTTGCATGAAATTTATTTGTAGTTTGCCAGGTTTTGAATAAAGACTTTCTGTGATGATAGTCTGTGTTCTGAAACACCTTGAAAGTGTCTTTAGACCCCGCATGTAAGAGAAAAGCATGCCCTAATGGAGACATCGAGGCTTAATTAACAGACTAATGAAACAAATAGAAGATATTGATGTTGCTGTCATAATACAAAATAAAAATGAGCATAGAGACATACATCTTTAACTACATCAACCTGCTGGAAAGTCTGGTCGAGAATAGAACAGCTGATAAATTCTTTACTTGTTTCTCTGACAATTTCATTTCTACTATGATAAAAAGAGTAATCCATTTTACTCCTTTATTTCAAATGCTTATCAATACATGGCTAGAAGAGATAGCTGTTATGTTGGAAAATGCAATCAACATTCATAAAAATATCAGTTGGTTGGATCAAGGATCCAAAGCTAATAATCTGAAACTCAATAGAAATGAAATTTAAAATCTTTATTTGAAGTTCAAAAAACCAGTCATAAGCACAGGAAAATTGGCTTAATGGCAATTCTTATGAAAAAGATTGAAGTTGACCTGTAGCATGACATATTATCAGAATAAGTGATGAATTTGAGAATCTCAGTTCAAATCTTGTTGCAATTACTTAGAGCAGACCATTCTATTTCTCTCATTCTTCTTTCCTTATTATATAATGAGGGAGGATGAGGAGTTAATCTTTAGCTATAAAAATTATAATAATCAGGAATATCAATATGAAAAATGACTGTGAAATAAAAAAAATATGATATAAAAGTGCATTAATAGAAATACAGCATCTAGAAAAAGGATGGCTGTAGATCTACCTCGCTCTGTCTCTCCTATTGATTTGCTCTCCTCCCTTAGTTGTTAGTGTCACTCTTTTCCTTATCCTCATCATTTTATTAATTTTCTATAGCAAGGATCATCAGGAGGAACTAAAAATTTACTGAACTGGGTCATTTCCAATGAGGCAAACAATGATATCTGGTCTCTTGCTGGCATAAATGTAATTTCTGATTCAGTTTACTGGGGGATGGAGAGAGTATGTCTAAAAGTCAAATGACCAAGTGTTCGGGAACATAAACTCTTGTGAAAAAAACACACTTCTCTGGAAGTGGAAAAAAAAACCCTACACTCTCTGGAGTATAGAAAAGGAATCAATTTTTATTTGGGGGGGATTCTACCAAATGAACAGAAGATTTCTTTTCTCCTTATTTTCTGTCCTTGCATGGTAAAATATCATCTTGCAACATGAGCACACAAGAGCAGAGGGAAATGTGCTTGCCTTGGAGAGATGTAGTCCTTACTCAACTTGCTGTTTTCTAACCGGACATAAGTCAATGACTAGTGATCCTGAGAACTGGACATTTCTAGCTAGTTCAGAATTCCTACCTAGGCTAATCAGAAGAAGGAGGTTTTTAATCAATCGCCCATTTCTTGGAGGAGAGGGTCATTGGTAAACTATCTAACATCTGAAAGATTAAAGAAAGTCTTTCATTAGCTAGTCAGGATTTATGAATTGCTTAGATAATGCAACTTTGTGGTGCATGCAAAATAACTGTTCAACAGTCCCTCAAAATTCTCTTCACCCTACAGGAAGGTGAAGGTAGATTAGAGCGAGAGAAAGAGAGAACATGATCCTTCTCTTTAGAGTCTTTGGCCCCCAGGATGGACCTGGACATGTAAGCACCTTAAAATTCACCCTACCCCTAGATTATGTCAGTATGCAAATTGCATTTACTTGTCAGTGATCCTGTTTTATTCTGCCCCCCCCCCCATCTCAGCAAAATATAAACTCCTTGAGAGAAGGGATTATGATGCCTTTGTATTTGAAATCTCAGTACTTAGCTCAGTGCCTTGCACATAGTATGCACTTAAGGCAGATGGATCTGGATTATTTGACAATTTTTTAGAATCATTCTGAAGATCACAGTGATTATGAAATACATCTAGTAGACTTGGATGATAAATTTTAATTTTTTCCCAATTATATGTAAAACAACTTTTTTCTATTTGTTTTTTAAATCTTTGAATTCCAGATTCTCTCCTTTCCTCCTTCCCTGCCATGCTTCCATTGAGAAGGCATACATGAAGTTTGCAAAAGATTTCTATAAAAATTATGTTTCAAAAGAAAAACATATATTTCCCCCCAAAATAAACCTCTGAAAAATTTTTAAAGTATTTTTCAATATGTATTCATGATGAAAAAATGCTAAACATACCCAGAAAAAGAACTAATTCTGTCCTTGTCACATTCTCTACTCCTTCTCATTGAGAAATCAAGCAATATGATATGGTTTATACATATGTAGTAAGGCAAAACATTTCTGTTATAGTAATATTATAAAACAAAACAGACAAAAAATCTCAAGAAAAATAAAGTTTAAAAAGTATGCTTTGATCTGTATTCAGACAACTGAAATTCAGTAGCATTTTTGGGCATCATAAGTCCTTGGATCATTGTACTGCTGGGAATAACTAAGTTGTTCACAGCTGATCATCTTACACATATTGCTGCTACTTTATATATAATACATTTCACTTTGCATTCTGTCATGTCAAGTCTTTCCAGGTTTTTCTGAAAGTAAACTGCTCATCATTTCTTAGAACCCATGGCCATCCTCACAACCACAAATATAGTGCAAAATAGTATAAAAAAAAAGAAAATGTCTTTCTATAACAACTAGATGAATATGTAAAACAAATTGAAGTTTCTATCTATGCAAATTCTATTTTATAATTTCTTTATAAAGAAATTAACAATAAATCCTTGTTGAAAATGTCCTGTATGTACAAAAACATTTCTAGCAGTTCTTTTCTGGGGGCAAAGAAATGGAAATTGAGGGGATGCTCATTAATAGGGGAATAGCTGAAAAAGTTGCAGTATGTGCTTATGATGGAAAATTATTGTGCTATAAGAAATAGATGACAAATTTTCTTGGCCACAGCAATCCATATAACAGTTTAAAATACCAACTCTCAGCCTTGTGCAGTCTCTTCCTACTTCCCTAGTTGTCTTTCCAAAGATTAATCTGTTACTACAAGACAGGAGAGACTGAACTGCTTCAGTACTGACATTATAAATGAATTCAAGAAACAAAGAAATTACAGATCCATGAAATGATGATTATAAAAAACAGCTAAAGAATTTATTTTTAGTCCACACATCTAAAGCTAACAAGGAACCTCAAGTCATGGAAGGGAATAAGCATTTATTGTTTACTATGTGCCAGATACTATGCTAAACACTTTACAACTATTATTATCTTTGATTTTCACAACAATTTTGGGAAGTAGATACCCTTATTTTACAGTTGAGGAAACTGAGACAGAGAAAAGTTAAGTGACTTGCCAAGGAACATGTAGCTATTAAATGTATGAATTTGAATTTTAAATCAGTTTTTTTCTGATTCCACACCCAGCTCATTATCCATTATACCACTAAGCAATTTGCCTTCCCTTTCAGTGCTTCTCAAAAGCACAAGCAAAGAACATACCAAGATTTCACAACTTGTCTACCAATGTTTATTGTAAAGATTAAAGAATTATACAAATTCTATAAGATGTTGACAAGACTTTTCAAATAAGGCCAACATAGGATGCACTTCTCAGTGATTCTAATGTAAAAGTTCAGGTAAAGACTCCAAAAAATTGAATAAAATATTGTTTAGGATATAGACACAAAACAAGTCAAAGGTTTGTAGATCACCAAGAAGCCCTGAATAATGAGAAGAGACATTTAGGATCTATGTTAGTGTTAGCTGAGATTAGGACTCTTAGAGTGATGGGACCTTTGAACAGCCATGCTATTTAGAAATCCTATTAAGTGTAAGTCTACTCTCCTCAGATACTGAAGGCTATGGGGACAGTAATGCTCTTAGGTATTGGGAGGAAGGGTTTATATTTATGTGCTTGCCATATCTTTGAAATATATATCCCTTTGTAAACATTAACTGATGTTAATTGGGCAAATAAAATCAAGGTGCTATTCATTTGCAGATCACAGTGGGGGAATCAGATTTAACAGATCATGGCCTATTGGAAGATTAATATTTTTGAAGGTCTCACTCAAATGCCTCTTCCCTCTTAATATCTCCCTTGTTTTGCTTCCCTCACCTACAGCACAGAGCTGGTTATAGTTATCTCCTTTGAATCCTGTTAACATTTTGTTTGCACTTTTTTTTTTATCAATAGTTAGAATTTACATAGTACTTCTTTATGGTTTGCAAAGCATTTTACAATTGTTATCTCATTTGATTTTTTGCAACAATCCTTTGCAAGAATCCCATTAACAGATGAAGAAACTAATGCTATATAAGGTTAAGGCTTTTTCCATGGTTTCACAACATGTCAATGTCTGCTCAGGATTTAAATCCAGTTAGGTGGTGCAGTGAATATAGCACCAGTTTGGAGTCAGGAAGACCTGAGCTCAAATTTCATTTTTCTATGTTGGTCCTAGACAAGCCACTTAGAAAACAAATCTTCTTGTCTTAGCTTCCTCATTTATAAAATTGGATGGTTTTTAGAACATACCCCTCAGGATTATTTTGAGGATAAAATAAGACAATGATTGTAAACTATCTAGCATAGTATCTGGCACTTAGTAAGTACTGTATAAATGTTTGCTATTATTATTATTGATCCTGATTACAAGTTTAGCAGTTGTCTTTATATATATCTATACCCTGTGGGATTGTTGTGAGGGTCAAATGAGATAATAAAATGTTTTATAAAGTTTCAAACAAGGAAGTCTATTTGAACTTACCTCTCAGGGTCGTTGTGAAAATAAAATGGGATAATATTTATAAAACACTTTACAGACTTTAAGCCCTATATAAATGTTAACTATTATTATTATACTTTTAATCATTACTAGTACTTCTACTATAACTTCTATTCCTTTCACATGCAAGTCATTCTAATGGGAACTGAGAGCAGGAAGTGGCAAACCACCAAATCCTTACCATAAAAGAGTTTATTTTCTAATTGAGGAGTGAAATATATAGAAAAGGAATATAATGCCTGCTTGAAAGTGATTAAGGGCATAGGAAAGATGAAAATGAGTCATTTAAAAGATTTAAAGGGAAAGGGAGGACAATAGAGAATGTGAGGGAAAGAAAGAGGAAAAAGATGATAAAAGTTCCATCTGAGCTGGGTCTTGAAATAGAAGGCTAGTAGACTACAGGGGGAAAGTGAGAATTTTGGGCAAGTGAAGAGAATCAGGAAAAAATGGTTAAGCTGGGGGATCAATAATTAGAAACATTTTATAGGAATAGAGTGTATGAACAAGTTCAGGTATTGAGATAATTTAGGAAGAAAATTGACAAGACGTACTTCTATTTAACAAACATTTGTTAAATATATACTATGTAACAAACATTATGCTATTGGAATACAAAGACAGAAAATATGCAGTCCCTGCCCTCAGAAAACTTATATTTGATGAAAAAAAGAAATAGCATATATGCAAATAATAAAACACAAAATACATAAAAAGAAAAATAAAGTCATGGAGATGGAATTGAGTTGTTAATACCAGTTGGGTTTTGAGAGGAAGTGAGATCAGAAAAGGTCCCAAGAAGGAAATGGAGTTTGAACTGAGCTTTAAAGCGAGATAAAAATTCAAAGGGACAGAGATAAGGAGGGGATGAATGTCAAGCATGGGAGATGGCCTGTGGAAAAGAACAGGCCATCCTTGTAATTTTCAGGGAGAAACTGAGATAGTATCACACATTAGAGATTAGATATTACTTTATTGATCCAGATATAAGACTAGCCAAATGAAAAGGACTAACGTCACAAAGTATTCAGTGATCCATTGAGGAAAGTCATGGATTAATATAGGTTCCTATAGCTCGGGGAGAAAGAACAGCTGAGAGATATCAGGGGGTTCAAAAGAAACTATTAATTCAATTCTGACAGGTGGGGAGTAAGGGGAAGAAGAGTACTAAAGTTATAAATTCAGGTAGGGAGTGAAAGCTGCTGGAGAAGCTGGGACAGTGAGTCTGGGTCATTTAGATAAGAGGTATGTTGAGGCTGACCATCTGGAAGTTTTATGATTCCATTGGAATGTGAGTCCAATTATTTCTGAAGGTCAGGAAGTGGGGACTGCTATTCTGGGACAGAGCAATTAAGGGAAGTTTTGTACATGGGAACTGTAGCATTAAGGGAAACAGGGCAATTTAGGGAAACTGATATTGGGAACTGTGCCTCAGACAGAGCAATTGAGGGAAACTGATACATGTGGCACAACATCCTGAAGAGACAGGAGGTGGAATATATGGAGAAAAAGCAAGTATTCATATGAAATTAATTAGAAGAGCCTTTCACGTATATGCACTAACTCCAAAAAGACCAAAAAAGAGGTAGGGCTCATAAAAACAAAGATGTTCCTAGCAAAAGTTTTCATCACAGTAAAAAACTAGCAGCAAAGTGGGTATTGATCAATTGGGGAATGCCTGAACAATGGTACATGAATCTCATGAGATATTATTAAGCTGTAAGAAATTATTGAAGGGACAACTTCAAAGAAATCTGGAAGAAACTCTATGAATTGATGCTGAATGATTGAACAGAATCAGTATATATAATGACATTGTTAAGAAAAGACAAACGTAAAAGACTTGAGAAATATGAGAGCTCATGCTCTCAGCTCCCACTAACAATAATGGGCCAAGTCCCCAGAGGGTGGCCAGCTATATCTTCCTTCAAGAAATAAGTCTGAGGATCTGGGGTTTCTAACTTACAAGTATTCATTGAAGTTGTATCCTTTGATTATCAGCGAGAGTTAATTAACTTTTTGGGTAGAGTGTTTACTAAGTAGAGTAAGAATAGTTCTAACAGGAATATCCTTCCCTCAACCAGTGGTACCTTCTCCTTGGAACAATTGGTCCCTGGAGAGTAGGAGTTCAAATTTAGAAAGCTTAAATTCTTTGTTCATTTTTTTTCTTCTTGGAGTCCTTAAGAATTTCTCCTTAGATGTAAGTCTTTCTGATGTGTCCAAGAGTCAATGTTCTTTTTTTAAAAAATTATTTATTTATTTATTAAAGCTTTTTATTTGTATAACATATGTATGGGTAGTTCCCCAACATTGATCTTTACAAAGCTTTCCTTAACAAATTTTACCCCCAGTCCCCTCCCCTCCCCTAGATGGCAGGAAGTCCATCACATGTTAATAATGTTGAAATGCTTGAGAAGTTATGCAAGAAAAATCCTATCTACAAGAAAAAAAAAAGAATCAGAGAAAGGCAACCCAATGCAAGCAAATGTCAATAGAGAGCATGAAAATGTTATGTTGTGGTCCATATTTCATATCCCTCTCTCTGGGGGGTGTATATGGTTTTCTTCAGTGAACAATTGGAACTGGTTTGAGACAATTCTTTGTTGCAGAGAGCCATGTCCATCAGAATTGATCATCATGTAATATTGTTGTTGCCGTGTATGATGATCTCCTGGTTCTGCTCGTTTCACTCAGCATCAGTTCATGCAAGTCTCTCCAGGCCTCTCTGAAATCGTCCTGCTGGTCATTTCTTACAGAACAATAATATTCCATAACATTCATATACCATAATTTATTCAGCCACTCTCCAATTGATGGGCATCCCTTCAGTTTCCAGTTTCTAGCCAACACAAAAAGAGCTGCCACAAACATTCTTGCACATGTGGGTCCCTTTCCCTCCTCTAAGATATCTTTGGGATATAGGCCCAGTAGAAACACGGCTGGGTCAAAGGGTATGCACAGTTCAAGAGTCAATGTTCTTATAGTGTCTTAAAACTACCTTTCCTTGATGTCATTAGTTTGCAGCAATCAAAGCACATGTTGCCTCTGCTCCCATGGACACTGCCAGCAATGTGTATAAGAATTCCGATTGGAATCTTTTGTAGTTTTTTGTGGTTATTGCAAGGGGAAGAAGTGACATTTGTTTCTCCTCTATAACCCTTAAATATCAACCAAAGACAATTCCTTCACAGGAATCTTTTGCCATCGAATTTGATTACCATTTAACTCTTTTCTTTTAAAAAAATTTTCTTTCTCTCTTTTTGATCTTTTTACTTTATGACAATAAACAAAAATAATAAATTTAGCCCTAATTTGTAAGTGCTTGCTGATTTCTGAGCATAAATACTTTCACTGAAAATTTAACAACTTATTCTCCAAAGTCAGTTAGAGCTAGCTCCAGAACACTCTTAGAAGACTATATGGAGGCAGCTAGGTGGTGCAGTGGATAGAGCACCAGCCCTGAAGTCAGGAGGATCTGAGTTCAAATCTGATCTCAGACACAACACTTCTGAGTTGTGTGACCCTGGGCAAGTTACTTAACCACCAATTGCCTCAGCAAAAAAAAAGTACCTCTCCCCCCCCCAAAAAAAATATAAGGAACAGGCATGATGTAAAGGCAGATGCAATCTCATGAGTCTCACTCTGATCTGAACTAGGTAAAAGGATAACAACAGATAAGCAGAAAATTTGTGTAGAGGTACATTAGTTCTGGATTGGGTGAGTAGGTCTAGTCTCTGCACTTTGCTAAAATCTCTGATTTCTGGTGTATTTCTTGGTGACTAAACATGTTGTCTCACTTTAACCCTTCTTTATATTCTTTCTTCTTAAAAAATCCAGCCAGGAATTAGCTGTGTCCCATGCAGTGACAAGCCCCAACTAGGTGTAGTAGATTACATTGGTTGTAAATGTTATTTCTCTATTCAGATGCTCAGTTATATCATTGATTAGAATGTTACAAACTTCTTAAATTTTTCATGCAGTTCTATACTCTATATATGAAATCCCTATTTCTATTTGATTTTCTCCATAGTATTTTATTTTCCCAAATATATGCAAAAAACCTTCCATTCCAAATTTTTCTCCTCCCTCTTCTCCTCTCCCCTCCCCAATATAGTAAGAAATCTGATATATGTTAAAAATGTGTAATTCTTTTAAATATATTTTTCCTTGATTTTAAAAAAAATCATTTCTCCTTCTAGTGCATTTTTCAAACTTAGCTGATGTCTGTGGGAGAGATGGGCTTCTCTAGAACCTTTCACATTGCCATTTCAATCAGAAGTCATTATTATGGAATTGTATAGCCATAGAACACCTCTGAATTGATAATTTATGAAACTTTGAAATGAGGCAAGCATGTTTGATTATTTGTACTTGCTGGGAAAGACCAAGATGGAAGTGAAGCTGCCACTTACTAAGCTACTCTATTTTACAAGGCTAGTAGCTAGCACCCAAGTTTCAATAACCATTTTCCATCACTTATCTTTTAAAAAGAGAAATTTACTTCACAGATATTAGAAAGAACAAAAACCCAAACATTTCCCTAAATACTTGAGGAACATAATTTTTTCATACCACTTCAGTTTTTTTTATTAAAGCTTTTTATTTACAGAATATATGAGTAATTTTTCTACATTGACCTTTGCAAAACTTTCTGTTCCAAATTTTCCCCTCCTTCCCCATACCACTTCAATCTTTAGGGGAAAGGTAAATCATGCAACTTAACTCAGTTTCTATATAGCATGGGTTTTCATCAAGCTCATATCCAAAATACCTATTGGGCTAGAATCGTAGACCCTTCATTCCTCAACACATCATTGTTGGTCTAGCAATGGTACTTGGTCTGGATTTCTGGACTCCTGAAATTCATGAGGTTTTAGGTCTTTGTCCAAATTAAATACTCTATTTTCTATACATGAAATGGAAAATAATGAGGGGGAAAATCAATAAGGACTCAGGCCCATTTCTTGGGGGTCTTATGGTCTGGGTGGTGCTAGCTGGTTAAAGATCTACAACTCTTCCTCTTATTATTACAGTTCTTTTGTAGGAAGATATAAGAAAACAAGCCCAAGTATAAATGGAAAATCATTTCAGAGAGACGATTATGAGGTCAGGATGGGGACTGGGAAAGATCTTCAGAAGCTGATATTTGAACTAAATCATGAAGGAAGCCAGAGAAGTTAAGGGGGAGAGGTGAATGGGCATAGTATTCTAGATTCTAGATAGTACAGAGGTAATAAGTCAAGACATGGAATGTCAAGATTGAGGAACAGCAAGTGCACCTGATGTTGGATCTTAGAGGTTCTGAATGTGAGTAAAGTACAAGAATACCGGAAAGTCTCAAAGAAGAAGATTGTGATAGGAAAAAAACTTTGTATTTGATCATTGAAGTAAACTCCTGGAGTTTACCAAATGGTAGAAAGGGAAGTGAGATAATTAGACCTGTGCTATAGATAAAAATGTTTAGAAATAGATAATTTAAGTCTCTTAATAAAATTCCATCGTGATGGCCATTAATCAATCAGTCAAATATTTATTAAGTATTTATTATTTGTCGATGACATTTAGCTGAAGGTAGTCTTTGCACAATGAACTACTTCTTTTGGTAAATGTTTGAAATTGTGGTCACTGACATTGTTAGTATCAACTGGAATCAATCAATGACCAAATTGAGAGAATAAGCAAAGAAGTAAATTTCCTAGTTTCATAGGGAAGGTAAAAACAGGACTGAGATTCAAGGCAGGAGCTGATACTATCCTAAGAAGGATGAGGCTTATTTCCATGTGCCAGCTTTTAATAGAGTAGAATCCAAGAAGCTCTTTTCTGAGAAAGTTTCTTCTGGTCTTAGAGGACCCTAGTTCATCAGGATCTAAATGTTTTGGGTCAATAACTGTAACTTCTTTGACTCAGGAATGCTTTCCATCAGTTTTGAGACACTGAGCTCTTCTCCTTGGATGGCCAGGTACTATAATCCATGGGTACCTAAGATTGTCATGGCTCAGTTTTTCTTGTGAGATTGTCCATATGGTCTCTGAAATGAGATATTCACTCAGGGTTCTACTAATCTTGTACTACCTCTTTCATTATTGTTGTTGTTTTCAGTGATGTTTTTTTTTTTTCATGTAAGAGAGGAGGTTAGTTGATTAATTATGTCAACTGAGTAACTCTACTCTCCTTAAAGTAATAAGATACCCTGATATCTAGTTGAGGTAAGGACAAGTTTCAATCAATCTCTATCATAAGCTTTAGTTTCAATTAATCAATCATAGGTTTTAAACTAAGAATTTTTAACATTTTTGCAAGTGTCATGTATCCCTTTGGAACACTGATGAAATTTAGAGATCTCTCTTCAGAATAATATTTTAAATGCATAAAATTAAATATGTAGTATTGCAAAGCAAACTAGTTATAGAAAAATGTAGTTCATATATATATATATAGATATGTAAAATGCAGTGTATTTATATGTCTCTCTATAAATGCAATGTATGCATAAATGTACATATTCATATATATATGCAAATATACACGTGTGTGTGTGTCTGTGTGTACTTCAAGAAAGATCTTAGCTGTGTGACCTTGGGCAAGTCACTTAACCCCAATTGCCTCAGCAAAAAAAAAAAAAAAAGAAAAAAGAAAGATCTTAGCATCATTGATAACTATGATAGTATGATTGGTGGTCTAAAGCAGGCATCCTAGAAAATGAAGTCAAATGGGCCTTAGAAAGCATTGCTAACAATAAAGTTTTAGTGGAGTGATAGAATTCCAGCTGAAATATTTAAAACCTTACAAGATAATACTGTTAAAGTACTGCACTCAATGTGCCAGCAAATTTGGAGAACAAACTAGATTGGAAATGATCAATTTATGTACCAATCCTAAAGAAAGGCAATGCCAAGAAATGTTTAAATTACTAAATAATTGAAATAATTTCATATGCCAGTAAGATTATACTTAAGTTTCTGCAAGCTAGGCTTTAGCAATATGTGAACCAAAAAGAATTACTATTCATTTTCAAAGGCAGAGGAACTAGAGACCAAATTGCTAATATTCTCTGAATTATGGAGAAAGCAAGGGAGTTCCAGAAAAACATTTACTTTTGCTTCATTGACTCTACTAAAACCTTTGACTAGGTGGATCACAACAAAATGTGGCACATACAAAGAGATGGGAGTACCAAATCATCTTACTTGCCTTCTGAGGAACCTGTATGAGGGCCAAAAAGCAACATGGAATATGGAAAAACTGATAGATTTAAAATTGGGAAAAGAGTCTGTATATTGTCACCTTATTTATTTAACTTATATAGAGAGTTTACCATGCAAAATGTTAGGCTGGATGAATCCAAAGCTGGAATTAATGTTGCTGGGGAAATTATCAACAATCTGATATGAAGAGCATTCCACTCTGACAGCAGAAAGAGAAGAGCAATTAAGAGGTCCTTTGATGAAAGTAAAAAAGAAGAGTGTAAAAGCCAGCTTAAAGTTTAACATTTAAAACAAACAAAAACAAAAACAAATCCCTAGACTGAATATATAGATTCATGACTCTTGCAGAGAAATCTAAGTTATATCCAAGGAGAAATTAAGTGCTCATATGTACTCAAGGGAGGTAAGAAAAGGAGTTTTCATTCTTAGTTTAAAGCTTTTGATTAATTGAGTTTGAAATTGAAGGCTATGGTTATGATTAATTGGCTGATTGGATTTTGTTCTCACCTTGCTAAAGTATTGGGACATTTCACCACTTATTTTAATGGCAGTGGCAGAGTAGTTAGAATAGTAGGCCTTTAGTCAGAAGACTCATTTTTACAAATTCAAATCTTACTAGCTATGTGACTCTGAGTACAACCCTGTTTCCTTCAGTTTCCTCATCTGTAAAATGAGCTGTCAGAAGCAAATGGCAAACCACTCCAGTATTTTGGCCAAGAAAATACCATTTGGGGTCACACAGAGTCAGACATGATTGAATACCACCATCACTTATTTTATGTGGGGTAGGTAACTTGATTGATTCACTGAGTTAACCTCACTCTTATATACAAGTTGGTACCTCTATAGCGATAGGACTTCCTTTTTTTTTAAAATAAATCTTTGTATTCCCTAGAGTATCATGTCCAGTGCACTGAGAAAAGTTGGCCATCTATATACATTTATTAAAAGTATCATTTCTACTAACTTTTTTAAAGAAAAGATTATATTTATACATATATAGATATATATACACATTCACCCCCACACCCCCATATCCACACCCACACCCACACACATGTATTTCCTACCCTTGCTGCCTCTTTAATGAAATTCTGCTCCATATCTTGCCTTGCTATTACTTAAGCTCCACCTATCCAAGGATCCCTCTCTTGTCTTCTTCCCTCACCCTTTGCTTCCCATTTGCCCATCCCTCACTCCTTATTTCTTTATAGATTTTGGAGGGTGCTATATCCTTCATGATATATATGTAGTGTTGCCTATTGAACCCATTCCTGATGTGAGTAGGTTTTCAGAAGTACAAGCCCTTCTCCCCACCCCTAATGCATCTGTGTCTATTCTTCTGCATCTCATTTGTATAACAAGATTGCTATTTTTACCTTAACTCTCCAATCTTTCTTTTGAGGTATCCTATTGTTTTTTTTTTAATAAAGCTTTTTATTTGCAAAACATATGAGTGACCTTTCAACATTGACCTTTGCAAAAAAAAACTTTTTTTTCCCAAGCTTTTCCTGGGGGGGGGGGGGGGGGGGGGGGGGGGGGGGGGGGGGGGGGGGG
>JAJPUD010006872.1:34914-85513 GCA_023553655.1 Myrmecobius fasciatus | reverse complement strand
AATTGATGGGCATCTTTTCAATTTCCAGTTTCTTGCCACTACAAAAAGGGCTGCCACAAACATTTTTGCACATGTGGGTCCCTTTCCCGAGGTATCCTATTGTTGATGTGAATCTTATATACATATATGTATATATATGCATATATATAAAATAAATAATTTGTTCATGTTTAAACAGTTTGCCCATGTTAAGTTCCTTAAAAGTGATCTTTCATATTGACTATTATACTAAATTTTCTACTAACTTCAGGTTTGGTTGATAGAAAGTCCTGAAAATCTGCAAGTTCATTGAATGTCTGTTTTTTCTCATTCAGAATTATAGATAATTTTGCTGGATATTATATTTTTGGTCGCAGGCCTAGTTCTTTTGATAGTTGGGAGATATGATTCTAGGACCTGTGACATTAAGTCTTCTACAATTCTAATTGTAGCTCCAGTTGATTTGAATTTTTTTTTCTTGCTTCTTGCAAAATTTTTCTCTTTGATCTGGGAGTTTCAAAATTTGGCAATGATATCCCCGTGTTTTTTCCACACAGGATCTCTTTGAGGTGGTGATCAGTGGATTTTTTCTATTTCTACTTTCCCCTCATGTTCTATCACTCCAGGACAATTTCCTTGGATTATTTCCTTCTGCATTATTGTGTCAAGGTTCTCTTTTTGGTCATAACTTTCTGGCAGTCCAATTATCCTTGCATTTTCTCTTCTTGATCTGTTTTCCAGGTCTGTTGTTTTTCTTGTAAGATGTTCCATATTTTGTCCTATTTTCTTATTCTTTACAAAATCTACTTTGTTATTTCTTGGTCTCTCATAGCTTCACTGGCTTCCCTTTGCTCAATTCTAATTTTCAAAGAATTATTACTCTTTGGGATAGAAGCTTTTTTTTTCTTTTCTTTCTTTTTTTTTACTTAAGTGTTATCCACTGAAGAGAACCCTAGTCTTCCCTGTTTCCATAATATATTTCAAGGGTGGAGTTCTTTCTTCTTTGCTGATTATTTTTTTTTAAATAGAAGATATTAGTGTAAGCACTTCGAATTGTGGAGTGGGGAATGGTGCCTCAAGCTTCCCTTCAGTTCTTCACTCTGACCAGGAACCCCAAGCCAAGAGCTCCACCATCCTGCAAGTACCCACAGCTAGCAGCATCCCTGCTTCCCTGCTTCTGTATTCACTGAGCGCTGGTCCTTCTCATGTCTCAGCTGCACAGCTGGGCCTTGTGGTCCCAATCACCCAAGGTTTGCTCAATCTTCTGGGACTCAAACTCTGACTTCACAAATAGTCCAGGAGGTGAAAGTCTCTGTGGTTCCTACTGAGGCTCCTGGAGGTGTTGGAGGTATTTGTACTTCAGGTAGATTAATCCCTTGCAGTCCCTTCCTGCCCCAAGTCTCGCCCTGGGGGCAAATTTCTTCTATTTGGGGGGGGGGATTGGGAGAGCTTAAAATTAACCAACCTAAAATAAGCCATCTTTCCAGAATCCTCCTCTCCCTAGAATCCTTTTTATAACATTGTATTTATAAAACTTCATTCCCTTCATTCAGCTGCTAAAAAGAATTCCGTCAGTGTTTCTCTTAGCTGTATTGACTTTCACTTCCTCTTTTTCCCTCCACAGCTTCTTAGTGTTCTCTACTTTGGTTACACGATTAAGAGGTTTGGGGGGGAGACCCCATGAATTTTTTAACATGAATTGTCAACTGGAATTTGGAAAAATAAAACCCTGAAACATAGATACATGCTGAGTTTACTTTTTTGTTTAATTTTCCCTATGAAAATAGAGAAGGTTGGGAAACTCATAAAGAATGGATGCTCAAAATATAATCTTTGAAAGCACCAATTGGTATAGATACCAGTAGAAGGTGTTTTATATAAGGGTCTGGGGAACAGTGCACTGTGCCTAGCTCAGTCCATAGTTAAGTGCTTCATAAATTCTTGTTGGTTGGTTGACAGTAAGGTGCTAGATAGAGCATTGACAAACTTCTCATTTGAGCGCCAATGATCTAAACTTAATCTGCTATCTTCCAACTGAGTAAAATGATTATTTCTCATATTAATAGCCAATTATTAAAATTAGGGATATCTCAGCTTTTTCCCCCTTGTCCTTTTTCTTTGTCCAATCTCTCAAAGACAGAACCGATAGGGTTAATATTCTCCTTATTCTGGTTATTGCTACTCTATCCAACTACTATGGGTGGAGGAGACATAGATTCTTTGACTAGATAGTCCAAGACTAAGAATGGTCTGAGTATAAGAATAGTCTCTGCATCCAAGAGTCCTCTCTCTGTCCAAGAATGACATGATGTCATTCTTAGCTCCTCTTTGAAGTGAACTCAATTCTTTTTGTAAAGTCCACCTTTTATTGTTAACCAGAGTTGATTACCACGCTGAGAAAGACCCCTCTTCCAAAGGGCATATAAGTTATGATCCTGCTGCAATGATTGCCTTTGGTATTTTAAAGTGCCACTGGCTATTTATTAAAAATGCTAGTATTATTAAAAAGATGATTAAATAACCCATTAGTTATTTCTCTCCAACTTTTTAAATGCCACAGAACTAAAATGTGAGGAACTGGTCTTTTTAATCAGTTACATTATTTTTTTCTACCAGGAAACTATTAATAAATAATTTGGATTTAGTTGCTATAATCCCTAAGATTACATGTTTCTTTATGTCTGACATTCTTTCATCATATAAAACGTACAGATAAAGTTGAGTGGGTTTTCTTATTATCTTGGAAATCTGAAACAACATACACATGATACTTCTCCCAACACTAAGGCTCCCAACACACATGCTGTTCACAATATTACAGAACCAAGTTAATGATACAGTAGGTTTTTATCTATGTAACAGTGAGTCATTTGTGGAAAAATCAGTCTCTTACACAAGTTCCAGACTGTGTCCCCTAAAAAGCCCACAGCTAAGACCACACTGAATGAATCCCATGGAGAATCTGAGACAGCAGTATAACAAAGCTGCTATAAATTCCTCAGAGTCTCCTTACCTGATGGCTCACTCCCATCCTTCCCTAAACACACCCACACACTGCAGGAATGAATGGTACAAAGGATTTTCATTTAAGATTTTTCTACTCTGGTAACCAATTATGTCAGTGGCATATGGCATTCTCAATCCTGAAAAAAGTCCTTGCTACATTATACAAAACTGGTCAAAGAAAGATAAGGGAACAATGCTTCTGAAGGAGGGAAATTAATAATATCCTAGTCTCATAGACTTATTTTTCAGTATTGTAAAGCTCACCAAGAGACACTTTAAATTCTCAAGATCTTTTCAACATGGAACATCCCTTGGTACCCCTGTGCCATTCTAATATTGATGAATCCTTCCTTAAATTCCAGTCTTAATAGTTACAGGCTGATGTAGCTATATATCAGTGGGAGTTAACAAAGTTCTACAGAACAGAGAGTTCTTAATCTAGGGTCAATGAACTTGTTTTTTCAAATATATTAATAATTGTATTTTATGATGTTAGTTTCATTGGTAATCTCACAAAGTTTTGTTTATGCATTTAAAAACATCATTCTCATAAGGGATCCATAAATTGAGACTTAATGGGGGTTGCAGTAGGTTCTGCTCCAAACCCACTAAATTAAACTGATTTTAAAAATTGACCCCTGTGGCCAAAATCTGGTCCAAAATTCTTTTCTGTAACCTCTTAGAAACCTCTATTTTCAATAGGCCTTATTGATTTAGATCTGGAAAGGATCTTAGATTCTATCTAAACTGACCTACTCATTTTACATGTTAAGAAATTAAGGTCTAGAAAGAAGTCCAAAGCACTTTCTCATTATCCCCAGATTTCTTTTGTTACTAATTTATGAAACTGGGGCTCTTCAGTATCCTCAATGATCTCTTAGTTGCAAAAAACAATGATTTTTTTTCAGCCCTCATTTTTTTCTTCATTGTTAACATCATTGGCCACTATTCTAATCCTCAATACTCCCTCCTTTCATAATCCTGTGTGATTATTCCCCACTGTTTTGTTTCTTCCCTTTCTATCTCCCATGTCTCTTCTCAGATCCCTAGCCACCATACAGGTTTTCCCTAAGTGCCCTTGGTTCTGTCTTCTTCCTATATATTTTCCTACTCTTACATGCAGAGTGCTGAAAGGCTCAATTGAGATAAAAAAAGCTTAAACCTTGAAAACTTTAAGAGGTTAAATATGTAAGCTATTATTATTATTAATTATTGTTAGTCTAAGAGATAGTAGGCATCCAAACTAATGATGATTTCATTCCTTGAGTATTCTATTGCATTTCTGCTGAACTTGAGTAATTTTTTTAAAAAGTAGAACAATTTAGGGGTAAGCTAGTAAATGTTTGATCTCCTCTGTTTTCCACCTACCAAATATATGTATAAATGCTTTCAAGCTTTACTTGCATTACTATCACTTTCTTAAGTCTAGACAACCAATAAAACAATAAATCAAGTATTGATTTGTATCGATTGCTAAATTTTATGTTGTAAATGCTTTATACTGAAAATTTAACAATAAGTTTTTGCAAGACCTTTAAAGCTGGCTCCATCAGATTCCCTGTTAAATCTTATCAGAGTTCTTTCAGTTCTATATATCCAACTCCAGTTTCTTTGGAGTCTTCTGCTGAACATCTTTACAGGCATAATCCTTGACACTTCCAATTCAACATAGCCAAATTAAACTCATTATCATCCCTCCCCCTAAAACTGCCTAAACCAATTGCCTTTCCTTCCTTTTCCCCAGCCCCTTGGATTTGGGGTCTAGAACTCATCTTTAACCTCACTCCCTCACATTGAATCAGTTCTGTTAGCTTGATTTACATAATATCCATTATTCAGTACCCATCATTTCTGCTCCACTAACTGCTAATATCTTCTCTTATCTGAACTATCAAATTGATTTCCCTGATGCAAGTGTCTTCTCTCTCCAAGTTGGAATTCAAATGGCTGCTAAAATCTTAATAAATAGACATCTGTATTGCCACATCTCTATTCCAAAAATAGTTCAGGGATCAAACAGGAGACATGGGAGATAGAAAGGGAAGAAGCAAAACAATGGGGAATAATTACAGAGCATGGAAGGAATAGAATAGTGATCAATGATGTCAAACAATGAAGAAAAAAATTAGAACTGAAAAAAGTGATTGATTTTTGCAAGTAAGAGATAATTGAGTTCTCTTTTGCTAATATAATAAAATACAAATTTCATAGATTGGAGTTCCAGTGTCTAGTTCTTTCTTATCTTTGATAATTTATATCTGGGGTATCAAATACATGGGTTATAAGCATAGTACTGTCCTGAACCAGAATAAAAAGTAATTGAGAATGGGGCTGCTAGAAGGTATAGTCAATAGAATATCAGCCCTGGAGTCAAGAGGACCTGAGTTCAAATCAGGTCTCAGACAGTTAACACTTACTAGCTATGTGACCCTGGGCTTGTCACTTAACCTCAACTGCCTTGCCAAAAATGTAATTGGGAAATATAACAAAATAAATAAAGGTATAATAGAACTTAGGTGTTAAGTTAATATGAGACCCAAAGAGATTCTTATGTATAGTTTAGTGACCTCCATTTCTATGTGAATGTGACATCACTGCTTTATATAATTCTAGTTCCTTTCCACAACTTTCTTCATCCATGCTGAACTGCCATTATATGTCCCCAGCCAAATCTGCTAAAAATCTCCTTCTGTTTGTTCTTTGTTAAATTGTTTTCTAAATTCAAGGCTCAGTACAAGTTCCATCTCCTCTGTAAAGCTTTCTCTGAGTTTCTCAGTAGATAATGATCTCTGCCTTATCAAATTTTTATTAATAATTTTTGGTTTTCTTCAAAAATTTTTATCTCATACTATCTTGGGTATTTATTTAGTCAAATGGTTTTCTGAGGGAAAGATTATATTATTTTATATCTCTAAATTAGTTGCTTGGTACTTAGCACATAAGTGTTTTAAAATGGTCATTGCATCTTAAATAAAATATTAGCAAAGAAATTACAGAAAATTATTCCCAGAACAATATACCATGACCAAGTAGGATTTATACCAGGAATATAGGGTTGGTTCAATATTAGGAAAACTATTAGCATAATCAATTATATCAATAACTAAATTAACAAAAACCATATGATTATCTCAATAGATGCAAAAAAAAGCATTTGACAAAATCCAACATTCATTCCTATTAAAAACACTAGAGTATAGGAATAAATGGACTTTTCCTTAAAATAGTCAGTAGCATCTATTTAAAACCACCAGCAAGCATCATATGTAATGGGGATAAATTGGAATCATTCCGAATAAGATCAGGGGTGAAACAAGGTTGTCCACTATCATTACTATTTAATATTGTATTAGAAATGTTGGCTTTGGCAATAAGAGAAAAAAAAGAGATTAAAAGAATTACAGTAGGTAATGAGGAAACCAAATTATCACTCTTTGCAGATAATATGATAGTATACTTAAAGAACCCTAGAGAATCAACTAAAAACTATTAGAAATAATCCACAACTTTAGCAAAGTTGCAGGATATAAAATAAATCCACATAAATCATCAGCATTTTTATACATCACTAACAAAATCCAATAGCAAGAGATACAGAGAGAAATTCCACTTAAAATAACTGTCGATAGTATAAAATATTTGAGAATCTATCTGCCAAGGGAAAGTCAGGATCTATATGAGCAAAACTACAAAACACTTTCCACATGAATAAAGTCAGATCTAAACAACTGAAAAAATATCAAGTGCTCTTAGATAGGCCAAGTGCATATAATAAAGATGACAATACTACTTAAACTAATCTATTTATTTATTGGTATACCAATCAAACTCCCAAGAAACTATTTTACTGACCTAAAAAAATAACAACAAAATTTATCTGTAAGAACAAAAGGCCAAAAATTTCAAAGGAATTAATGAAAAAAAAAAAGCAAATGAAGGTGGCCTAGCTGTACCAGATCTAAAACTATATTATATAGCAATGGTCATCAAAACCATTTGGTACTGGCTAAGGAACAGAGTAGTTAATCAGTGGAATAGGTTTAGGATCACAGGACAAAATAGTCAATGACAAGTAGTCTAATGTTTAACAAACCCAAAGACCCCAGATTTTGGGATAATAACTCACTATTTGACAAAAACTGCTGGGAAAATTGGAAAGAACTATGTAAGAAACTAGGCATTGACACACAACTAACACCATATACCAAGATAAGGTTGAAATGGGTTCATGATCGAGACATAAAGAATGATATCATAAATAAATCAGAACATAGGATAGTTTACCTCACAGACTTGTGGAGGAGAAAGGAATTTATGACCAAAGAAGAACTAGAGATCATTACTGATCACAAAATAGATAATTTTGATTATATTAAGTTAAAAAGTTTTTGTACAAACAAAACCAATGTAGATAAGATTAGAAGAGAAGCAATAAACTGGGAAAAGATTTTTACATTCAAAGGTTCTGATAAAGGCCTCATTTCTAAAATATATTGAGAATTGACTCAAATTTATAAGAAATCAAGCCATTCTCCAATTGATAAATGGTCAAAGGATATGAACAGATAATTTTCAGATGAAGAAACTGAAACGATTTCTAGGCATATGAAAAGGTGCTCCAAATCACTATTAATCAGAGAAATGCAAATTAAGACTACTCTGAAATTCTACTCCACACCTATCAGATTGGCTAAAATGACAGGAAAAGATAATGAATGTTGGAGAGGATATGGGAAAACTGGGACACGGATACATTGCTGGGGAACTGTGAACGGATCCAACCATTCTGGAGAGCAATTTGGAGCTATGCTCAAAAAGTTATCAAACTGTGCACACTCTTTGATCCAGCAGTGTTTCTATTGGGCCTTTATCCCAGAAAGATCTTAAAGAAGGGAAAGGGACCCACATGTGCAAAAATGTTTGTGGCAGCCCTTTGTGTAGTGGCAAGGAACTGGAAACTGAGTGGATGCCCATCAATTGGAGAATGGCTGAATAAATTATGGTATATGAATGTCATGGAATATTATTGTTCTGTAAGAAACGACCAGCAGGATGATTTCAGAGAGGCCTGGAGAGACTTGCATGAACTGATGCTGAGCAAAATGAGAAGAACCAGGCAATCATTATACACGGCAACAAGACTATATGATGATCAATTCTGATAGACATGGCTCTCTTCAATAATGAGGTGATTCAAACGAGTTCCTATTGTTCAGCAATGAAGAAAGTCATATACATTCAAAGAGAGGCCTGTGGGAACTGAGTGTGTACTGCAAAATAGCATTTTCACTCTTTCTGCTGTTGTTTGCTTGCATTTTTGTTTTCTTACTCAGGTTTTTTTTCCTTCCTTTTTGATCTGATTTTTCTTGTGCAGCAAGATAACTGTATAAATATATGTGTGTGTGTATTGGATTTAACATATATTTTAACATATTTAACATGCATTGGACTACCTGCCATCTAGAAGAGTGGGGGGGGAGGGGAAAATTTGGAACAGAAGGTTTTGCAAAGGTCACTGTTGAAAAATTACCTATGCATAATGTTTTGTGAATAAAAAGCTTTAATAAATATTTTTTTTAAAATGGTCATTGTATTGAATATGACCTATGGCATGTTTTTTAGGGATCATGTGGTCAAACCCTTATTTTTATTATATGATAACATATTTTAAAAGGTTTTGTTGATGCCTTTTATTTTAAAATCATAACCATTTCTATAATATACTGTTTTTATTCCCTTCAATAAAACTTATCTTTTAAAAATAGTAATAGCTTTTTATTTTTAAAATACATGCAAAGATAATTTTCAGCATTCAGTCTTGCAAAACCTTCTGTTCCAAATTTTTCTCCCTCTTTTCCTCCTATCCATCTTCCCTAGATAGCAAGCAAACCAATATAGGTTAAACATGTGCAATTCTTCTAAACATATTTCCACATTTATCATGCTGCCCAAGAAAAATCAGCTCAAAAAAGAAAAAATCCAGTCAAATCTAGTCTCAGACATTTAATGCTTACTAGATCTGTGATAGGCATGCCACTTAATCCCAAATGCCTTGCAAAAAATAAATAAATATACAGGTGATAAGTTTTAGAGTAGATGCTCCTCTGTGTTGGCAGAGGGAGTTTCCTCAACTGAGATTAGACCACCACATTAAATGAATTTCCTTAATATAAAATTATTTATACTTCACATTTTAGTAGCTAATTTTTTAATCAGTGAGAAGATTACTAATTTTATTTCATTCTAAGAATGGGCATAGATGTAATATTAATGATATAATTTATGTTTTCCTCCCTTTTGTTAACAATCTTGGACTCAAACTTTTAAGTTTTTTGTTTCTGTGGTGGCACATTACACAAGGAAAGATTTTTACCTCCAGTTATTTTCGTTTACCCCGGGATCAAAACTCACTGCTGGATCTTTATAGCCTACATCCAAACTATTTTTCCATGCTTATTTTACATTATTTCCCTTATCACACGCTAGTCCAGCCAAATTAATCTTCAATCTGTTTCTAATACAGGAAATTCTCTCTACTTTTCATTCTTTGCACTGGGTTATCTTCCATAGTTATAATCATTCTTACCTTACCTCTGATTCTTAGATTTCCTAATTTCTTTCAAGCCTCAGTTCATAAACTACTTTTCCTGCTTTATTAATTTTTTTCATCTAATTTTCACTTGTTATGAATTGGTCTTCATTTCATCTTTGGATCATGTTCATTGGGCTACATATTAGAGCCTTTTATTAGATGATCAGTTTCCTGAGGGTAGTGATTGTTTCTAATCTCTGCTTTCCCAACATCTCCTCAAGTGTTTTGCATATATTAGGTGCTTGATAAATATCATTTAAATTGAATTATTCCACTGAAAGTTCTGTCTATCTCTTTGAGGTATCCAGTTCACTTTTTAAGGTGTTTATTTAGTAAAACATTATATAATTAGTTAATTATAGTGCACAAGATTTGGGTTTTTTAATGCATCTTATGAGAAAATATAAGTATTGTACAAATGAACATGTTTCTCAATGAATTATAATAGTTATAAATATCTTGACTAGAATAAATAAATATAGAATATAAAACTTTTCAACTCCTGAGCATAGATAAAACTCTGTCTTCTATGACAATTTCATTTTATTAATAACAACTCAAATTTTTTTGTAATTAAAAATGTTTCTCTTTTTTACCTTTTGATAGTGCTAATCACTGTCAAACATCTACTTCTATCACTTTTTAAGATAGCGCTGCTTGAGTATATGATCATTTCTTCTCTCTTAGGGGACTTAATAAAGTTTTAGTTACAGATTTTGCTAGTTAAATAATGTGCAAGGAAGGACTGTGATGGCATATGTTTGGAGCTTCATGAGCAGAAGGCCGTTTACCTCTGGGCCCCTATCCTGAAAATAGTTTCACTTCTGATCAACTAGGGTAAGGCTTAAAACACTTGGAATTTGTGTTGACCTTTCCCATGATTTTCCCATGGTTTTCCTTAAAATCCAGAGTCTGGCAGTCATAAGGATACCTTTGAGATCTTCGTTCCCTATTGATTGCTAATCCATACCTTCATACTGTGATTGTAGTGTGTTTGTGTGTGTTTAAGCAATTGCCTACAAAGGTATACCCAAGATGGTAGAGTAAGGGAAGAATTTGGTTCAGCTCTCCCCACATTCCCCTCCAAATAAATTTAAAATAACTCTTCAAATCCAATTCTGGAATGGTACAGCTAATAAAAGGTTGAGGTGGGACAATTTTTTTCAGTCTAAGACAACTTAGGAGGTTGCAGGGAAAGTTCCGTGACTCTGGTGTGGGGGGTAACCTGGAGTACACACAGCACCAACACTACTTGTGAGACTTGGTGGTGGCCCTAAATAGAAGCAGCAGCAGCTTTGGGAATTTTTCAGCCCAGAAAATGTAAGGGGATTGGACAAATGGAAAGAGATTATAGGAAACCCCTGTGCTGACACTTAGTGTAGGGCCAGGCACTGCATCCAAATTCTATTACCCAAACCCTCTTTAGGATCACAATCCCAGAGCAGAAAGGAATACTAGAGCTTGAAGTCACAAAGGAGTAAGGGCCTTGAGAAACAATAGTGCTTGTACTTGCAAGGCAGCAAGAACCCTTCTTGGTTAAAAGCCAAATGAAAATCAGTAGAGCAGTGACTATACCTCATCTTAGATCACAACATTTTAGAAACACCAAAAATTTACAAATCTCCTGAACTGATTATAAAAATAGTAGTGTGAAAAAGTCTTCAGCTTGGAGTAATGCCTTCAAGTCTCCAGAGAATCAGTCTAACATAAGTTCAATATCAAGAAATAGACTGAAAACAACAACAATAAAACAAAAAACAACAAAAAAGAACTTGACCATGACAAAGTGCTATTGTGAAAAGGAATATTAAGATACAAATTCAGAAGACAATGATGTGAAAAAAGCTATCAGCAGAACAAAGCCTTAAAGAAAAATGCCAATTGGAAACAATCTCAAAAAGAATTTTGAGAAAAACTAAAGAAAGAGCAATTATGATTTGAAAAATTAAGTAAGAATGGTAGAGAAACAATTAGGGAAAAATGAAAGTGAAAGAAGAATTAATAGCTTGGTAAAAGAGGTGCAAAATATTCTGAAGAAAATAACTTAAAAAGAGTTGTTCTAATAATAAAAGAGGTTAAAAATCTCTTGAAGAAAAGAGCTCTTTTGTAAAAGAGATACAAAGCTACACTGATGAGGGACAGCTAGGTGGCGCAGTGGATAGAGCACCAGCCCTGAAGTCAGGAGGACCTGAGTTCAAGTCTAGTCTCAGACACTTGACATTCCCTAGCTGTGTGACCCGGGGCAAGTCACTTGACCTCAATTGCCTCAGCAAAAAGCAAAAAAAAAAAAAAAAAAAAAGACAAAGCTACACTGATGAGAATAACAATCTAAAAAGCAGAATTGGCCAAATGGAAAAAAAGAGCAACAAAATCTTATTGAAGAAAATTCCTTAAAAATTGGATTTGGGCAAATGGAAGCTAATGGTTCCATGAAACATCAGAAAACAATGAAGTAAAGTCAAAAGAGTCAACAAATAGAAGAAAATATGAAATAAATCATCTGAAAAATAATTAACCTGGAAAATAAATTGAGAAATAATTTAAGAATTATTGAACTATCTGAAGGCCATCATCAAAAAAACCCAAAAACATAGACATCATATCTCAAGAAATTATGAAGGAAAATTGCCCTTATGTCTTTTACCAGAGGACAAAATAGAAGTTGAAAGAGTCTACTGATCACGTCTTAAATGAGATCCCAAAATAAAGACTCCTAGGAATATTATAGCCAAATTCCAGAGCACCCAAGTCAAAGAGAGAATACTGCAAATAGCTAGAAAGAAACCATTCAAATAACATGGAGATATAATCAGGATCACACAAGATTTAGTGACTACCATATTAAAGAAGCAGAAGGCTTAGAACCTGATATCCTAGAAGGCAAGGGAGCTATGATTATAACTAAGAATTACTTACATGCCAAAAAATAAATATAATCTTTCTGGGTTTAAAATGGACATGAAATAGATGACTTTAAAACATCTCTGATGAAAAGTCCAGAGCTGAATATCAAATTTGACATTCAGACTCAAAACTCAAAAAAATCGTTAAAAGGTAAGCATGAAAGAAATATCCCAAGAGACTCAATAAGTTAATCTTTTACATTCCCATATGGGAAGATGATACATATAATTCCAAAGAATTTTATCATCATTAGGGCAGTTAGAAGTGAGAGGGTATTAAAGTGTAAGTTGATTATGTTAGAATAATGTCAAAAACTGAAGGGTGAGAAAGAGGGATATACTAGGAGAAAGGGGAAGGGAGAAGTAGAATGGGGAAAATTATCTCATGTAAAAGAGGTACATAAGAAAGAATTATTATAGTGAAAGGGAAGAAGGAAAGGAGAGAAACACTTGACTCCCTCTCTTATCTGAACTGGTTCAAAAAGGAAAAAATATAAATACAAACTCAAGTGAGTATACAAATCTATCTTACTTAAAATAGAAGTAAGAGAAATAGGCTTTAAGAAAATAAGGGAAAGTAAAGAATAGGTGGATAAAGGGAGGTAGTGGTCAAAAGCAAAACAGACTTTTGAGGAGACACAGAGTGAAGGAGATAGAGAGAAAGATATATAAAAGAAAATAGAATGGAGGGAAATAGTTCACAGTTAGTAATTATAATAGTGAATGTTATAACAATGTGAAAAGGATGAACTGAACCATAAAACAGAAGTAAGTAGCAAAATGTATAAGAAATCAGTATCCAACAATGTGCTGTTCACAATAAACACACTTGAAACATAACAAAATTAAAATAAAAAATTGGAGCAGAATCTATTATTAGGCTGAGCCAATATAATAAAAATAACAATTTACCCAAATTAAGTTACTTATTCAGTTTCATATCATATCAAACTACCAAAAAATATTTTGTAGAGCTGAAAAAAATAGCAAAATTATTTTAGAAGAACAAAGGACAAAAATATTAAGGAAATCAATGAAAAAAATGTGAAAGAAGGAAATCTCATTACAAGGCGGTAATCATCAAAACAATCTGGCACTGGCTTAGAAGTGGAGTCCTGCATCATTGGAATAGATTAGGGACATAATAAATAGTAATATATTACCATAGTAATCTAGTGTTTGATAAATTCAAAGATCCAAGCTTTGGGGACAAGAATTCATCATTTGACAGAAAATTTATGGCACAACTGGAAAGAAGTTTAGCAGAAACTGGCATAGTCCAACATCTCATATCATGTACCAAAATAAGATAAAACTGTGTAAATGTTAGATATGAAAGATGATGTCATAAGTAAATTTAGGGAGCATGGAAAATATATCTGTCTGATATGTGGATAAAGAAAGAATTTATGACCAAACAATAAATAAAAAGGATTACAAAAAGTAAAGTGATAATTCTGGTTACATTATTACGTTTGATTACATTGGTTTGCATAAAGAAAACCAATGAAACCAAATTAGAAGGAAAGTAAGAAAGTAGGAAAAAATGCTTTACAGCAAGTTTTTCTAATAAAGTTCTCATTTCTCCAATATATGGGGGATTGAGTCAAATTTATATAAACAAGAGGCATTCCTTCACCGATAAATGGCCTAACAGGCATTTTTCAGAAGAAAAAATCAAGCTATCAACAGTCATACAAAAAGAATGTTCTAAATCATTATTGATCAGAGAAACGCAAATTAAGACAACTCTAATGTAACACCTCACACCTCTTAGATTGACTAACATTATAGAAAAGAAAAATGACACACAGGGTGGGTGATACCAAAAACAGAGACACTAATGCACAATATATATATTGGTAGAGCTGTAAGCTGATCTAACCCTTTTGGAAAACAATTTGGAACTATGCTCAAATGGTTATAAAATTGTGCCTGCTCTGACTCACAAATGTTAATATCAGGTCTGTAAGCCACAGAGAACAAAGTAAACAGAAAAGGATCTTTTTGTTCAAAAATATTTATAGCAAGTCTTTTTGTGGTGGCAAAAGATTGGAAATTAAGAGTATAGCCATTAATTTGGGAATAACTGAACAAATGTTGGTATGTGATAGTGACAGAATAATATTATGGTATAAGAAATGTTAAGGGAGGTAGTTTTTTAAAAAGTGAAAATGCATTTATGAACTAATGCAAAGTGAAGTGAACAGAACCAGGAGAACATTGTATATACTAATAGCAACACTGTAACAATCAACTTTGACTTAGCTAATACACCCCACATTCCATTCTTCTCATTAGTAGATTTATTTTATAAAAATTATACTCAATTATTATTATTATTATCACATTTTGAATGTTATCAATAAAAAGTAGTTTTCTCACTTGTTATATAAGTACTTACATAATGTTTTTGATTTTTCTTTTTGGTCTAAAATATTTACTATCTACCTCATTGTAGAAAAAAATTGGCTGTATGACATACTTCTCTGTACGATTTTACATGAACTTATTAGTCCCTGTGAATTCAATTATTAAAGTTTCCTACACATGTCTACACACTTCAACATGAATTTTGCAAAAAAAAAATTCTGGCTCATGGTCTTTTCCCCACCCTTTTATTTATTTTTTTTAGTTAAATGCTTATTTATTTAAAAATATTTTATTGGTGTCCTTAATTTTTATACCATATTCATTTTTGGGTGTATTTTCTCCTCCATATCTCCTTACCCTGTATAGTAATACTTGCTATCTCTGTCTGTCTATCTGTTTTTGTCCCTCTCTCTGCCTCTGTCTCTGTCTGTCTCTCTGTGTCTCTGTCTTTGTTTCTGGGTCTCTCATTTATCAGAGATAACCAAGAGAGTGATCCATTTAGCAGTGGGTCTCTTTCTTCATATTCCTCTAGAATCTTCATCCCTCTCATGGATTCTATTGTATTATTTGTACTCAACACTATCACTTTCATTTATTCCCTCTTCTCTACTCACACTACCAACACCTTATTCCAGACCTCTATCACCTCTCACCTAAACTATCATAATAGCCTTTTAATAGGTCCCCTTACCGATCTTCTTCTCTCCCTCCATATTACTACATTATTTCAAAGATTGTCAAAATAAATTTCCTAGGACATAGACTTGACCATATCGTTCCCTTCTCCACAAACCTTTGGGGCTTAACCTAATGCCATTAGGATAAAATATAAACTCATTTTTATGACATTTAAAGTCCTTTATATTGCTCAGCTATGAAACTCCTCATGACCCCATGGACTATAGCACACTAATACTGCACAAGAGGTTTTCTCAACAAAGATATTGGAGTGATTTGCCATTTCCTTCTCCAAGGGATTAAGTCAAACAGAGGTTAAGTGATTTCCTCAATGTCATATAGCTAGCAAGTGTCTAAGGCCAAGTTTGAACTGTCTTCCTGACTCCTAACCCAGCAATCTGCCCACTGAGCCACCTATCTGTCTCCCTTAAGGTCCTCTACAAGTTAATGAGAATAGCTTTTTTCTGATCTCTCATCTCTCTATATATGTACAAAAGCTACTTGGCCACATTTGAAGTATATTTTCCTTTTGTTTTTATATGTTGAATTGTTCTCTTCCTTCCAGGACCAGTTCAGATACCTTCTCTTCCAGAACATCTCCTTTGACCTCTTTCTTACAAGTGAAAATTAAATGTCCCTCATCATCTTTATTTGGATTTTTCCTTTTTTCCTACCCTCAAGCTAAACTCCAGTGCATATTTCAACCTCACATATTTTGTAAGCTCTCTGAAGGGATGCCATTTTTTTTCTATGCATTCCTAGCATTTACAAAGTGCTCTGTCTCATAAACTTTTGTTGAATTAAATTGTTGTGTTGAATCTGTTCTCTATTCCCTAGGGAAGTAGTGTCAAAGTGGTGCTTTGGCCAGCCAAAGCAAAATTCCCAATTGTGGCTGAACGGAATTAAAATGTAATTTTAAAAAGTTATCAAAATAAAAATATAATACAACATAGATGGTATGGTTTTCTAATACAATGTGTGGCTTGAAGAGATTTTTTCTGAGTTTAATGTTACAGCGTTAGAGTTCAGTATATTCTCTATTCCCTTTTCCCATTTCACTTCATAATCCATCATTTCCCAAGTCTTACCAATTCTACATTTTGCATGCAAATTTCTTTTTTGTTTTTGTAAGAAAAGTTTTCAACTTTTAGGACAAAAGTTCTTTTTATTTAATTTTTTTTTCATTTTTTAAAATTTTATTTGCATAACATATGTGTGGGTAATTCTTCAACAATAACCCTTACATAGCTTTCTGTTACAAATTTTTCCCCCCAACTCCCCACCCCTCCCCTAGATGGCAGGATATCCACTACATGTTAATTATGTTAAAATATTGGCAAATCGAATATATGTATACATATTTCCAAACTTATCATTGTTGTGCAAGAAAAATCTTATCTACACAAAAAATATATCAGATAAAGGAAACACAATGTAAGCAAACATCAGTCAAGGAGTATGAGAATGTTATGTTGTGGTCCACATTTCACATCCCTCTCTCTGGGTATATATGGCTTTCTTCAGTGAACAATTGGAGGTGGTTTGAAACATTTCATTGTTGAAGAGAGCCATGTCCATCAGAATTGATCATCATTTTTTATTTAATTTAAAAAAATTTTTTTTGCTGAGGCAATTGGGGTTAAGTGACTTGCCAGGGTCACACAGCTAGGAAGTGGTAAGTGTTTGAGACCAGATTTGAACTCAGGTCCTCCTGACTTCAGGGCTGGTGTTCTATCCACTGCACCACCTAGCTGCCTCCAAAGGTTCTTTTTAACAAGCATTTATTTAAACAAATGGACAGTAGGTTCAATATAGAAAATTGAAATGTAAAAGTTTTATAAATAAATATTATAACTAGAAAGAGAAAACAAATATGTAAATATGGATTTCAAAATATTCAGGTTCTTGAGCTGCTAAGCATATATTATACTTGTCTGTATTCTAACCTTTGTTCAGAATGCAACCTGATAGCTTGCATTTTAAAAAGTATTCAGTTAATTCAGATTTTTTCATTTAATACCACAATAGTTGAGTGCTAGGTTTTGGGAAATGAGATAACATATTCTGAGAGTCCATTTCTTCTTTAGTTCCCAAGATTTCTTGTAAGTTTTTTTCATGAACAGAAAGATCCTCCTGATTTCTGTTCTCACAATCTCCCAAGCATAGAAGCTATATTCTTTACCTTGCAGGTACTGACATTCTTTAAGAGTAACTCTTCAGGAACAGTCTGGGCTTCTTACTTTCAAAGGAAGTCTCTTCCCACTCAAGATACTTCTCCAGCTGTTCCAGCTGCTGATGCAGTCCAATAAGCAGGTGCCTGAACTGGTTCTGATTCCATTCAGCAGAAGTAGCATTCAGACTGAAAATGGTAAAGATCCACTGGAGCATCTAATGAATAATAATTATGGCATTTTCCTTCTGGAGCTGGCTGCCCTCTATGGCTTCCTTTGGGAAGTTGAAGTTGGTCCTGTCCTTCAGACATGGTGGGAGGGAAAATGTGCTCATTTGGTTGAGAAGAGAGAAGTCTTCCTGCAGGTCCTGACTCAGGTCACAGGAGCAGAGGATGCTGGAACATAGCAGCCAGCACCAGACCAACTGGTAACAGGCTCCAGCAGGTATTGGTGACACTGAAGATAATTTGGGGCCAGCTGAGCTGGGTTCTCCAGTTATCTTGCTTTAAAGCCATACCGATTCTTACATACTGATGAGTGTACTTTTCTTTATTTTAAATGGGATTTTCCTGGACTTTCTATTCAATTTTGCTCAGTCCCCACATCAACTGAAGAAGGTGTCATTAAAATCCATTCTTGGTTCTATATGTATAAGTGTAATTAAATTCTTAAAAAGAATTATTCAGATTACATTCTTTCTGATGAAGGACCCTCCCTCATCACCTTTTTGTTTTACATTTCTAGTAAGTTGCCATAACCCATTAATCTTCTCCCTCAAATGGCTCTTGAATTACCACTGTCAACATTTACATTCAATCCCTCATCACTTCTTGTCTTCCTTTGAATTCCACAACACTGTTCTTCTCAGTTATTTTTCTCTAATCTCTTTTGTTCCTGTTCAATATCATTCCTGTATCTTCTTATACTCTTTGGTGAGTATATCTCAGGACTCTGTTCTAGGTCACTTTTTCTTCTATTCTGTATTCTCTCTCTTGGAGATCTTATAGCTCTCATGGGTTCAAATTGCATTTCTAGGTAGATGGCTTCCAAATCAGACATTGTCAAGTGCCAATTGATATTATTTTGAAACAATATGAATGTTACTTTCTGTATAATCTAGAGGTATTTAAATTAAGATGGTAAAAATGGAACTTATTGTTTGTCCTGTCCTCCATTCCTATCCTCACCAGCTTATCCTTCCTTTCCTATTTCTGTTATCCATAGCCAGTAGTTAATAAGGATTTATTAAGCACCTCCCATGTGTCAGACACTGCTCTAAGTGCTGGAGATATAAATAAAAGGAAGAAAGTCTTGTCCTCAGGGAGCTTACAATCTAATAGGGGAAAGACAACACAAAAGAAAGCATGTAAAGCCTAGTGGAGAAGTCAAAGAAGTACAAAATGAGTGCATCTGCATGGATAACTCACTCTTCCCTTTTCCCATTTCATTTCTTTGTCATAATCCATCATTTTCCAAGTCTTCACCAATTCTAAATTCACAACATTTCTCATATTCCTCCCTTTGTCCCTCTAGCATTTTTCTTACCTGATGAAGGCTTTATGATCTCTCAGTTATGTCCCTGATTTCTTTCTCTGATTCTAGTGTCTCCACTTTCCCTTTATCTGCCACACCATTAATTTTTTTCTTTCTGGATGTGACCGTAATAGCCTTCAGTGTCTTCCCATTCTCTATAAGATAAAATATAAACTAGTTAGCATGATATTTCAATTCTTCTACATTTGGATTCCTATCTTTTTCATTTTTATTTTATATTATATCCCTTTGTAAATTGCAGTCCTACCTCTATCCCTTTGAAAATCCTGTCTCCCTTTGTTGGAATGAACCTCTCAGAATCCTTGTTTTTTTTTAAGGTTTAAGAAGTCACTTTCTCTTGGAAACTTTATCTGATCTACTTAGGTTGTAGGCCTTTTTTTTCTCAATTTTCCTAGTACTATACTCACCTGTGTACATGTTAGATTCTATCCTCAGCAAAATGTAAATATCTTGAGGAGAAGGGCTATTTCATTTATATCCCTTAAACAATGTCTTGCATCAGAATATTTGTTGAGTTGAATTAAATATAATAATAATATTTAATCAATCAAGCTGAAGTAATGCCATAAGATTTTTAAAGAAATTTCCAACCCTGTGGGATTGCTGTTGTTTGTTCTTCGTTTTGGAAGAGGACCAATAATATCATAGTCTTGACTTGTGTTTGAATTGGATTTAAATGAGTCAGAGTTATCCAAAGTCATCAACCTCATTTTCTTTCCAGAGTTAACAGAGTTCTGTGGCAACATAAAAGTCAGGATGGCAGAGGGTGAAGTTGACATCTTTGATGTCTGACCAAGCTTTAAGTACTCCACAGAACCTGCTTCAGCCACCTTCATAGCTGTTGGTATATTAGTCAGTATAGAATCAGAGAATTTGGCTAATCTTCAATTAGCCAGGAACACTTTTTAATGAACTATTAGCTTAGATTCATACTTTATTTACATGAAGTACTTACATATGGATTTTCAGTTCCATAGATTTTCCTTTGATATTTGACTAATGAGGGTCTTTTTTAGTGGGAGTGGGAGAGGATAAAGTGTCCTCCCACCCTTCTCCCCCACTCAGTAGTGATTTTGTTGCAGTATTTGACATATAACTAAATTGATTATTTTCTTGGGCCCTTTTGTGGAGAGGGAGAGAATAAGGACTCCAGTGCCTTAAAGCCAATGAATTAGTGCTGCTATAAGCAATCAGTCAATTTTGTTTGGCTTCTTACCTGAAAGAGTTATGTTCCAGTCAACTCAAAGTCTCTAACCCTGTGGGGAAAAGCCGACGTGTAGACTTTCCCATTGACAAAGGTTTGATTTCCTCTTCTTTTCCTTCCTTTCTTTTTTTTTGAGTTGGGAAAGGTCTTTTTTAGGTAGTAGGCAGTTAGTTGGTTCAGTGGACAGAATATTGATTTGTTAAATTGTATCACTATATATTTGGATGTATAGAAGAACATTAATTTCTCATTTTAATTGTGACATAAGATTTTTGTGAGACTCCTTAATAAGATGGCACTGAGAAAGGCAATCAAAAAGGAAATGTAGAACCTGCCCAAATATTAAAGAACTAACCAGTTTGATATTATGAACTTTTCCAAACATAATCCAGTAGTTTGTTAGGGCCAACAAATATCAATTAGAGAAAGAATGCCAGAGTGATGATGCTGATCATGTAAACCAATCAATTCACACTATCCTACTTAAAAAACAGTTATAAGTTGCTTTGATACATTAATGAGAACAAATCTGTTAATCAATTTCAGACACAGGCTTTTGTTTTAATCAACCACTAACTTTAGACAAAGTATGGCAACTCCTTGGAACTGGAGTTACATTAACAAAAATTGTAATTCTTCAGATTGACTGAAGAAACTTGAAGATGCTTTAGAGGTCATATTAAAAAATATTAAACTACTTTAGAACTGTAATTATTTCAGAGAGTGGCACTAGTATGACATTACAGTAAAATCCTTTATAAGGAAGGGCTTATTCCTTCTAAAACTGTTCCACTTTCCCCTGTACTATTAGTGGGCAAGTGCCATAAAATTTTGAACAGATGTTTTGTACCAATTATTCTTATGTATCACTTTAGTAAAAGCTTCTTCCTTAAAATGAAACCAATTTGACTAAATGATTCTCAGAGGAAAATAATAGTGCAAAGTACACTTATGAGGGGTTCATGAACCATATACATTAATGAATGATATCCCTCAAAATTTAAGGGGTAAGCCTGGAACCTTAAGAGGACATACTAGTCATGATCTGGAGATCTGACATATCAGTATGAAGAAGAATTTGGATAATAGCTGGATAGTGATGGACAGGTGACTTGAGCTAGCTCTTTTGTAAAGCAATTTGGAACCATACTACCAAATCATGAAACTGAATATACCCTTTGACTCAATAATACCACTACTAAGTCTCTAGTCTCAAAGAAATGAAAGAAACATGAAAAGAGAATATATATATATATGTATATGTATGTTTATATATTCAAATATATATACATACATACGCACACATGAATGTATGTAAAAAATTTTTGGTAGTAGTAAAAAGAGAGAGAGAGAAACTAATGAAATATCACTATGCTATGAATAATGATAACAGTTTCAAAAGAAACTGAGAACACCTCTAGAAGCTCTATGCTGCAGAGTGAATTGAAAACAACTAGGAGAAAAATTTGTATGATAAGAATATTATAATGAAAAACAACTTTGGAACATTATCCTTGAAATGACAAATTAAAATTCCAGAGAATTGAAGAGGAAATGCACTTTCCATTTCCTGCCAGAGAGGTGATAGACTTAATGATACATATATTCTTAAACAACTTAAATTTGGAAATTTGTTTTATTTGGCTAACCACATTTGTTATGGCCTTGGGGACGGAGCCAAGATGGCGGAGTGCAGACATGACTCTCTGTGACCTGCTCTGACCTTCTCTCAAACCGACAGCATATTAAGCCTCTAATCTGGTTCTGGAGTCAATGTACCCCCAAATATTTGGAGTATAACACATTCCCAGAAGAAGATACCTTGGAAGAGCTTTAGAACAAGTCTATTTCAGTCAGGCAGAGGGACAGTCTGCCGAGCTCAGATGGTAGCTCCAGGAGACAGGGGAGGAAGCCGACTGGAACTCAGTGTGGTAGTTATTAAGCAAGTGGGAAGTTTTTGTGAGCCTCTTAGGCCACTCTGGCCTGGTTACAAGCAGGTGCTTTGGCAGATCTGCCTTTTATAAAAGGTAGATTGTAAATCATTGAGAACACCAGACCTAGCTTTCATAGCCCAGCACTGGCAGTCAATCACCTGAACTGCCCCAGGGCAGATTAAAGCATCTGTTGCTCCTCTGCTTTAAACAGACCTCAAGCTTTAAAAAAATTAATAAAAAACAGAAAAGAACTCTCATCATAGACAGCTTTTATGGAGAGCGAGAACAGACCCCAGATCCTGAGGTTCATAAAGGTAAAGCAACTCCAAAGGAAGGCAAAAGGGAGACATGAACTGGTTCCCATTTCACAAGGCTTTCTTTGAAGATTACATAAGAATCTCAAAAGAGAGTTAGAAGAAAAATGAGGAAATGAATTGAGATCATTGCAAGAAGGAATGGAAAAAGCATATAATGCTCTACAAAAGAAATATGAAAAAGACACCAATTCACTGAAAAACAAAATTGGTGAAATGAAAAACATATGCAATGAACAAATTGGCCAGTTACAAAAGAACCTAAAAAAGGTAATTGGAGAAAATAATACATTAAAAATTAGAATGGAACAAATGGAAGTGAATGAATCAATAAGACTTCAAGAATCAGTTAAACAAAAACAAAAAGAAAAAAAAAGAAAAGAAAAACTAGAAGAAAATATGAACTATCTCCTAGGAAAAACAACTGACCGGGAAAATAGACATAGGAGAGACAATCTAAGGATTATTGGACTTCCCGAAAGCCATGATGAAAAAAAGAACCTAGACATTATCTTCCAGGAAATCATGAAAGAAAACTGCCTTGATGTTTTAGAATCAGAAGGTAAAATCACCAACAGAAGAATTCACTGGTCACCTCCTGAAAGAGACCCCAAAATTAAATCCCCAAGGAATATTGTGGCTAAATTTCAGGACTATCGCACCAAGGAAAAGATATTGCAAGCAGCTAGAAAGAAACAATTCAAATACCGAGGAACTGTAATTATAATCACCCAGGATCTGTCAGCTTGTACATTAAAGGATCAAAGGGCCTGGAATCAGATATTCCGAAAAGCAAAGGAACTTGGATTACAGCCAAGAATAAGTTATCCAGCTAGAATGAGCATTATCTTCCAAGGAATAAGATGGGTATTTAATGATATAAATGAATTTCACCTATTTCTAATGAAAAGACCAGATATGAACAAAAAAATTTGATTTCCAAACACAGAACTCAAGAGAAGCATAAAAAGGTAAAAAGAAAAGAACTCTTGAGAACTATAGTTCTACTATGGGTATACTTAAAGAATGGGGGTATAATTTGATTTTACTTTGATAATATGAAAAAGAAATTAGAAGTGGAAAGGGTATCATACTGGAAAAAGAGGAAAAGGAGGTAAAATAAGGTAAAAAAAGGAGGTAAAAATAAGGTAAAATCTCATGAAGAGGCAAAGAAAACCTAATATAATTGAGGGAAAGAAGAGAGGAGGATGAGCATTGTGTGAATCTTACTCTCACCAGATTACTCTCTAAAAGAGAATATCAAACACATTTGGTTTCACAGAGAAACTTGTCTCTCCTTATAGGGAAGTGGGAGGGAAAGGAGGAAAAGAAAGGGAAAGACTAATAGAAGGGAAAAATAGAAGAATTAGGGGAAAGGTGTAAAAAAGGGGGGAAGGGTTCTAAAGGGGGATCACTGTTTCAGGGAGGTGGTCCTCAAAAGCAAAATATTGAGGAGGGGGAAGGGAGAAAGGGAAAAGGAAAGAGAAAAACATAACTTTGGGTAAATAAGATGGCAGGAAATACAGAATAAGTTATTTTAACTGCGAATGTGAATGGGATGAACTCTCCCATAAAACTGAAGCAGATAGCAGACTTGATTAAAAGCCAGAATCCTACAATATGCTGTTTACAAGAAACACATCTAAAGCATTGAGACACATATAGAGTAAAGGTAAAAGGCTGGAGCAGAACCTATTATGCTTCAGGTGAACAAAAAAAGCAGGGATAGCAATCCTGATCTCAGATCAAGTAAAAGCAAAGATAGATCTAAGCAAAAGAAATAAGGAAGGAAACTATATTTTACTAAAGGGTACCATAGATAATGAAGAAATACCAATACTAAACATATATGAACCAAGTGGTATAGCATGGAAATTCCTAGAGGAAAATTTCAGAGAGATGCAAGAAGAAATAGATAGCAAAACTATACTAGTGGGGGACCTCAATCTTGCTCTCTCTGAATTAGATAAATCAAAGCACAAAATAAATAAGAAAGAAGTTAGGGAGGTAAACAAAATGTTAGAAAAGTTAGGTATGATAGATCCTGGAGAAATTTGAATGGAGACGGAAGGGAGTTTACTTTTTTCTCAGTGGTTCATGGAACTAATAAAAAAAATTGACCATGTGTTAGGACATAAAAACCTCAAAATCAAATACAGAAAGGCAGAAATAGTAAAGGCATTTTTTTCAGATCATGATGCAATAAAAATCACATGCAATATAAAGTCAGGAGAAAACAGACTAAAAGTGAATTAGAAATTAAATAATCTAATCCTAAAGAATGAATGGGTGAAAGAGCAAATCATAGATACAATCAATAATTTCATCCAGGAGAATGTTAATAATGAGACAACATACCAAAATTTGTGGGATACGGCCAAAGACGTTATAAGGGGTAATTTTATATCTCTAGATGCTTACTTGCATAAAATAGAGAAAGAGAAGATCAATGAATTGGGCTTATAATTAAGAAAGCTAGAAAAAGAACAAATTAAAAACTGTCAATTAGATACCAAATTGGAAATTCTGAAAATAAAAGGGGAGATTAATAAAATTGAAAATGAGAAAACTATTGAATTAATAAATAAAACTAAGAGTTGGTTTTATGAAAAAAACAACAAAATAGATAAGCCTTTAGTTAATTTAATTAGAAAAAGGAAAGAGGAAAATCAAATTGTTAGTCTCAAAAATGATAAGGGAGAACTTTCCACCAATGAAGAAGAAATTAAAGCAATAATTAGGAGTTACTTTGCTCAACTTTATGCCAATAAATTTCATAATCTAAATGAAATGGAGGAATATCTACAAAAATATAGATTGCCCAGGTTAACAGAAGAGGAAATAAATTATTTAAATAGCCCCATCTTAGAAAAAGAAATAGAACAAACTCCTAATCAACTCTCTAAGAAAAAATCGCCAGGGCTGGATGGATTTACATGTGAATATTACCAAACATTTAAAGAACAATTAATTCCAATACTATATAAACTACTTGAAAAAATGGGAAAGAAGGTGTACTACCAAATTCCTTTTATGATACAGATATGGTGCTGATAGCTAAACCAGGTAGGGTGAAAACTAAGAAACAGAACTATAGACCAATATTTCTAATGAATATTGATGAAAAATCTTAAATAAAATATTAGCAACAAGATTACAGAAAGTCATCCCCAGGATAACACATTATGACCAAGTAGGATTTATACCAGGAATGCAGGGCTGGTTCAATATTAGGAAAACTATCAGCATAATCAATTACATTAATAACCAAACTAATAAAAATCATATGATTATCTCAATAGATGCAGAAAAAGCATTTGACAAAATCCAACACCCATTCCTATTAAAAACACTAGAGAGTATAGGAATAAATGGGCTTTTCCTTAAAATGATAAGTACCATCTACTTAAAACCATCAGCAAGCATCATATGTAATGGGGACAAGCTAGAACCATTCCCAATAAGATCAGGAATGAAACAAGGCTGCCCACTGTCACCATTACTATTTAAAATTGTATTAGAAATGTTAGCTTTGGCAGTAAGAGAAGAAAAAGAGATTCAAGGAATTTGAGTAGGTAATGAGGAAACCAAATTATCACTCTTTGCAGATGATATGATGGTATTCTTAGAGAACCGTAGAGACTCAACTAAAAAACTAGTAGAAACAATTCACAACTTTAGCAAAGTTGCAGGATACAAAATAAATCCACATAAATCATCAGCATTTTTATATATTACCAACAAAGTTCAGCAGCAAGAGATACAAAAAGAAATTCCATTCAAAATAATGGATGATCAGGGCAGCTAGGTGGCGCAGTGGTTAGAGCACCAGCCCTGAAGTTAGGAGGACCTGAGTTCAAATCTGATCTCAGACACTTCCTAGCTGTGTGACCCTGGGCAAGTCACTTAACCCCAATTGCCTCAGCAAAAAAAATAAAAAAATAAAAAAAAATAAATAAAAAAAAAGAACGGATGATAGTATAAAATATTTGGGAATCTATCTGCCAAGGAAAGTCAGGAACTATATACACTAAGCTACAAAACACTTTTCACACAAATAAAGTCAGATCTAATCAGTTGGAAAAATCAGCTGGGTAGGCCGAGCAAATATAATAAAAATGACAATACTACCCAAACGAATATACTTATTTAGTGCCATACCAATCAAACTCCAAAGAAATTATTTTACAGATCTAGAAAAAATAGTAGCAAAGTTCATCTGGAAGAACAAAAGGTCAAGAATTTCAAGGGACTCAATGAAAAAAAAGGCTGATGAAGGCCTTGCTGTACCAGATCTAAAACTATATTAGAAAGTAGTAGTCATCAAAACCAGTTGGTACTGGCTAAGAAATAGAGTAGTCAATCAGTGGAATAGGACAGGATCACAGGACAAACTAGGCAACAACTATAGCAATCTAGTGTTTGATAAACCCAAAGACCCCAGCTTGTGAGATAGGAACTCACTAATTGACAAAAACTTCTGGGAAAATTGGAAACTAGTATGGAAGAAATTAGGGCTTGACCCACACCTAACACCACATACCAAGATAAGATCTAATTGGGTTCATGATTTAGACATAAAGAATGATATTATAAGCAAATTAGAGAAATATAGGATAGTTTACCTCTTAGACTTGTGGAGAAGGAAAGAATTTGTGTCCAAAGAAGAACTGGAACTCTTAATTGAACACCAGATAGATAACTTTGATTATATTAAGTTAAAAAGGTTTTGTACAAACAAAACTAATGCAGACAAGATTAGGAGGGAAGCAATAAATTGGGAAATCATCTTTACATTTAAGGGTTCTGATAAAGGCCTCATTTCTAAAATATATAGAGAATTAACTCATATTTATGAGAATTCAAACCACTCTCCAATTGATAAATGGTCAAAGGATATGAACAGACAATTTTCAGATGATGAAATTAAAACTATTTCTAGTCATATGAAAAGGTGCTCCAAATCACTATTAATCAGAAAAATGCAAATTAAGACAACTCTAAGATACCACTACACATCTCTCAGATTGACTAAGATGACAGGAAATGATGATGACAAATGTTGGCGGGGATGTGGGAAAACTGGGACACTGATACATTGTTGGTGGAAATGTGAATGGATCCAGCCATTCTGGAGAGCAATTTGGAACTAGACTCAAAAAGTTATCAATCTATGTATACTCTGACCCAGCAGCGTTTCTACTGGGCCTATATCCCAAAGAGATCTTAAAGGAAGGAAATGGCCCCACATGTGCAAGAATGTTTGTGGCAACCCTTTTTGTAGTGGCTAGAAACTGGAAACTGAATGGAGGCCCATCATTTGGAGAATGGCTGAATAAATTATGATATGTGGATGTCATGGGATATTATTGTCCTGTAAGAAATGACCAGCAGGATGATTTCAGAGAGGCCTGGAGAGACATGCATGAACTGATGCTGAGTGAAATGAGCAGAACCAGGAGATCATTGTACTGGGCAACAACAAGACTATATGAGGATCAGTTCTAAGGGACATGACTCTCTTCAATAATGAAATGCTTCAAACCAATTCCAATTGTTCAGTGAAGAAAGCCATATACACCCAGAGATAGAGAGATATGAAATGTGGACCACAACATAGCATTTTCACGCTCTCTATTGATGTTTGCTTGCATTATGTTTTCCTTCTCAGGTTTTTTTTTCTGATATGATTTTTCTTGTACAGCAAGGTAACTGTATAAATATGTATACACACATTCTATTTGTTAAATATTTTAGTATAATTAACATGTATTAGACTTCCTGTCATCTCGGGGAGAGGGTGTGTGGGGAAGGAGGGAAAAATTTGTAACAGAAAGCTTTGCAAGGGTCAGTGTTGAAAAATTACCCATGCATATGTTTTGCAATTAAAAAGCTTTAATAAAATAAAATTTAAAAAGATTTTCTTTTTCTCCATTATTCTTCACTAGGGGGAAGAGTAAAGAAGTAGTAGGAAGGGAAAATATATTTGTTAATTGGGAAAAATGATTAAATTTAAGGGAGAAAAATTATAGCTCCAGGAAATATATTGCATATACTTGCTTATATTTAAATCAAGTTTTTGTCAGTAATTTTTTATATGTTAAACTACAGTTGTGTTTTGTTTAATCTGTGGGATTAGCGTGAATATTATGTCTATTGTATTTATGGTAGGCTCAAGTTTTTTCCCCTTTGTTGACAATCTTAGACCCAACTTCTTCTCAAATTATTGATTTAGGGACCAGATTGAGGCAGTGGCCTTATGATTTTGCTCTGTCAGAACACCTGAGTCAGCATGAAATAATATAAGAATCAAATAGACCTGGGTCCAAATACTTCTGCCAGGACTCTGGGCAATAATTTCATCTCTTCATTTCTCATTTCTAAAATGAGGGGTTGGATTCAGGGACCTTAAAGTTGGTCCAACTCTAAATATATCATTCCGTGACTATGTACTGTTCCTCAGCCCTCACTTTGTCCATAGGCCCTACCCCTGCAGCCTCTTTCAATAATTTTATCAATGGAGTGAATGTGAAGAGGCTGATTAAATGCATCTTTTCCGCCCTCTGCTGGCTTCAGTGCAATACTGCTTATAAAATACCTCCTTTCTCTGAATTTATAATCATCTTTTCTCTGTCCCTTTATCAAATTAGGCTTTTGGTGTGAGATTTATTTTTCATTTCTTTTATTCTCTTACTTTTTTACACTGTTTGGTTATATTCCTGTGTGAACTGGAAGTGGGGCTTACCTTGAGTCCCCTTGTAACTTAGTTTTGTTTTTGAACCAACCAACCTCTATCTATTGAGTTTTCACTGGTATCACATTCCCTGGTTTTCACAACATCCCCTATCTCCTGAAGCCTTTTAGGAAGAATCTCCCAACTTTTTTCCTCTCTTTCCCCAAAGCAGCTTAATGCCAACTCTGACTTTTTAAAAAAGGAAATTTATTATAAAACACGATAAGGGAAACATACAACAATAACAAATTTGTATATCACTTTATTTTTACAAAACACTTTCCATGTAACAGTATTGAAAGACATGATACGTAAATATTAATGAAGCTATTTTGCAGATGAGGAAATTGATAAAATGAATTATTCAGGGTCACATAGCTGTAAAGTGTCAGAGCGAGGTATCTACTATAAGTCAATATCAATCCTGTGATCTTCTCACTATAGCATGCTGGCTTTAAGAGCAAGCAAAAGAAATTTAAAAGTTTACAAGTAGTAATATTATTTATTGTACTTTGATTCTGGTCCTGACTGCAAAATATAGGCATAGACAATGCTTTTTTTTCCCTCTTGCTTTTACCTCCTATCAACTTGCCTTCGGCTTGCTCTTGTTCTGTTATTATAAAAGTTCTAACAGATTATGGGTTAGTTTTCTAAGTTGCAACTGCTCATCCTTCTGGAATCTGGTTCTCTAGCTCTTAATTACTGCTGGCATAGGGAGGGATTTTCTTCCTACAGGTCCTCACTGCCATATTCTCAGACTACTTCTTTATCTTCACTGACTGTAGACAGATCATAAGCTTTAAGACAGGTTATTTGATTGGGATTTTTTTTTTGGATATTGGGAAGGTGGGGGAGAGCTTTGAACATAGATACTGATGGTACAAAGTAGAAGATGATGAGTGTGTAGGTTACCCAGAGGAGTGTGAGAGATTCAGGAATATTAGTGTCAGGGATGGTGGATGTACTTATATAGACTATATATTTCCACATTTCTAAAGTCTTCTCCTTTACCCTTCTACCCACAGTGACTTTATTTCCTTCCAGGAGGAGAGAAGATTGGGATCAGAGAGTGTCTACTATCTTCAGAAAGGGAGTAGCAAACTAGAATTATATTTATCTGCTCTTCTAAAATTGTTAGTCTAGGGGAAATAATTTCTAGGTCCAAGCTGAGTTCCTGATTGCTATCCCTTAATGGGGAAGGACTGCTTCAAGCTATATATCCACGGCTTGATTCCCTTCCCAAGAGAGAGTTCTTACCCAAGATGAAATCTTCCCAAAGTAAGAATATAGGGATAATAATCTGGGTTTAGTGACATATTGTAGGTGGCAGCTCCTCTATGGAAATTTCTTTTCAGAATCGTTTTCTTCCTTTGTAGACCTCAAGAAATTCAGGAACAGTGTGTCTTTACTTTTGAAGCTAAAAATCAAAACAAGATTTTTATTCTCCCAAGCTCTCACCAGCTCTCTCTCTCCTAAAGGGCTGGAGCTTTGAAATCAGTCTCTGCCAATGAGGAAAGGCTTATGCAAATAGATTTTGAGCTATAGGTTACATAATTATTGTTTTTCTTTGTAGTTATGGGAGTAGACTTCATATCTTTTGTACACAAAACAGTCTTGTGGGAAGGTACCAGAGATAGAATTTTCTTCACTTTAAGAGAAGGAAACTAATGCTCAGAGAGGTTATGTCATTTGAAAACATGAACTTTGTTTTTGAGTGTTGACTACAATGACATTCTTTTCCCCTCCCATTAGATTAATTAATTAATTCCTTATATTAACACATGAACTTCATTAGAGAATTTATCCAAAAGAAAGGTATAAATTATGTCCATAAGGGAAGAAAAATCGCAAATCTTGGTTGCAGAAGTGAATAATGGAATGGAGACAGTTGATTCCATCACAGTCCCAAAGTCACCGAAATAGAATTTTATGCTGCATTTGTTTATCTTACCTTGGAGGATTAGTCATAATTCTAAGCAAATAGACTACCATAAAAAAGCATAATTCTCTCAGAATTTAGGAGAGAAGTTCTATATAGTACTAGACAAAATATTTCAAATTAAATGAATACAAATGAGCAGAAGTAGAGAAAAACAAAAGTTATATTAGAAAATGTGATTGAGGCTCAAAAAATTACAGAAGCTAAAGTTTATAGACTACTTAGCTCAGAAGTTGCATGTGTACACATGATGAATGCTTTCAATTCAACAAACATAATTAAAGGATCATTTATTTTCAGTTTTTTATAGTAAATGGTAAACCACATTTAGGAAGTCATTTAAAGTTTTAGAACAAATTTTCTCATAGCATTTGAACACTTTAAAACACTATATAGATATTATGATAATTGTATTATTATTTATTTTATGAGGGAGGTATTATAAATATTATTGTCTATTTTAATTGAGGAAGAAATGAAGGTTATGAGAGCTTAAGTAATTTGTTTTGGTTATAACCAATAATAGATAAATATATACACATATAACTAATAATTGTCTAAAGTAGGATTTGGACTCAAACCTTTGGGACTAAATCTTACATTCAATATGATATGCCACCATAACTCTCATATAATAGTAGTATACAATATAGTTGTGTGCTGGTAAATGCTAATAACCAGCTTTCCAAAAAACTAGGTAGGTATTACCATTAACAAAAATACTGCAATGTCTTTCCCTTCTTAAAATTTTTTCAGATGAAGAAAGGTAATAGATTTCTTTTTTTTTCCAGAAGAATTTTATTTTTTCTAATTACATATAAAGAAAGTTTTCAACATTCATTTTTGTGAGCTTTTTAATTCCAAATTTTTTCTCCCTCCCTCCTTTGCCACTCCTTCCCCAAGACAGTAAGTAATGTGATATAGGTTATACACGTACAATCATTTTAAACACATTTCCACATGGTCATGTTGTGAAAGAAAAAATCAGAACAAAAGGGAAAAACCACAGGAAGAAAAAACAAGCAAACAAACAAAAATGGTGAAAACAATATCCTTCAATCTGCATTCAGTCTCCAAAATTCTCTCTGGAAGTAGATGGAAGTGAATCCAAAAGTCTTGGATCACTATATTGCTGAGAAGAGCTAAGTCTAATTTAGGGGATCACCATATTAATTTTGCTGTTACTGTGTACAAAGTTCTCTGGGTTCTTCTCACTTCACTCAGAATCCATCCATGTAAGTGAAAGGTAATAGATTACAGAGGATATAAAATTTCAAATAAGACAGCAAAAGTATACTAGTGGGAGATCTCAACCTTGCTCTCTCAGAATTAGATAAATCAAACCACAAAATAAATAAGAAAGAAGTTAGGGAAGTAAACAAAATGTTAGAAAAGTTAGGTATGATAGATCTTTGGAGAAAATTGAATGGAGACAGAAGGGAGTTTACTTTTTTCTCAGCAGTTCATGGAACTTATACAAAAATTGACCATGTGTTAGGGCATAAAAACCTCCAAATCGATGCAGAAAGGCAGAAATAGTAAAAACATCTTTTTTTCAGATCATGATGCAATAAAAATCACATGCAATATAAGGCCAGGAGAAAATAAACCAAAAGTTAATTGGAAATCATATAATCTAATCCTAAAGAATAAATGGGTGAAAGAGCAAATCATAGACACAATCAATAATTTCATCCAGGAGAATGATAATAATGAGACAACATACCAAAATTTGTGGGATACGGCCAAATCAGTTACAAGGGGGTAATTTTATATCTCTAGATGCTTACTTGCATAAAACAGAGAAAGAGAAGATAAATGAATCAAGCTATTTAAAAAAAAAAAAACTAGAAAAAGAACAAATCAAAAATCCTCAATTGAATACCAAATTGGAAATTCTGAAAATAAAAGGAGAGATCAATAAAATTAAAAATAAGAAAACTATTAAATTAATAAATAAAACTGAGTTGGTTTTATGAAAAAAACCCCAACAAAATAGATAAGCCTTTAGTTAATTTAATTAGAAAAAGGAAAGATAAAAATCAAATTATTAGTCTCAAAAAATTTCCACCAATGAAGAGAAAATTAGAGCAATAATTAGGAATTACTTTGCTCAACTTTATGCCAATAAATTTGATAATCTAAATGAAATCGAGGAATATTTACAAAAATATAGATTGTCCAGGTTAACAGAAGAGGAAATAAATTATTTAAATAGCCCCATTTTAGAAAAAGAAATAGAACAAACTATTAATCAATTCCCTAAGAAAAAAATCTCCAGGGCCAGATGGATTTACATGTGAATTCTATCAAACATTCAAAGAACAATTAACTCCAATACTATATAAACTATTTGATAAAATAGGGAAAGAAGGTGTCCTACTAAATTCCTTTTATGATACAGATATGGTGCTGATAGCTAAACCAGGTAGAGTGAAAACAGAGAAAGAAAACTATAGACCAAAGGATATAAAATTTCTGCTTGGAGTTTTTGAGGAATGAGAATTCTATTTTCTCTACATCAAAAATTCTTCGAGGGGGGAAAGCAGAAACCAAAAGGAAACTGAAAATAGAAGTAGAGAAAGTAGTTTTCCTTCTAGTCAAGTGAAGTAAATTTAGCTGAGTTAAACCCAGTGCAGTGAAATCAGCAACTCAGGGTACTTAGAAAAACACAATCTATCAGGACACAATAACAAGAAAGGCCTGGCAAGCAAAAGTATTTGTAAACCAGATCAGATTGCTGAAGGGGATTCTGTGAAGTGTGAAGAATTAAAGATAATTCACACATAGATCCACAATCACTAATTGAGGAAATGCCAAGATAGGTTCTTTCTGTAGATACCCTGAGTGTCTCATGTTTTAGCAATTATTAAAGGGGAGTCGATGGGACAGAGTGTCCCTGCCTTACTTTTCCTCAAGATGAGAGTAAGAATTGAGCTCAAAATTATTTTCCTGGAAATGGAATCTCATCAATCTGACTTTACAGGAAACTTATTTCTCATTCAGAGTTTAGGCATAAATCATAGAGTAAGAAAATATTGGAGCAAGGAGGGACTTTAGAAATAATTCCTGGTGAATCTTTGGATCCTCAGACCTCAATATATTGTGATTCAATCCAAACAAGTCCATGTAAAATATTTTTGTCTTTGTACATTCAATTAAATTTTCTTTATGAATTTTGAGGCTCTATTATTTAGTATATATATGGTTTAATTGTTTAATTTTATGTTTCCATTAAGCATAGCACCTTTGTTTTTCAATGATGATAATTTTGATTTTTTCTTTGTCTGTACCTTTTCACATTAACTGTGCAATCTTACCGATTAGTGTAGGTATATGAGCACACCCACACATACACTCACATCATCCTGAAAGACAGCTGTTCACATTTCTCTTCTCACTGGCCAGAATGTTGTATAGGGGTGACATAGCATTCTCTCAAAGAAGGGTCTCCTCTTGCACCAACTATTCTCATTACAAAAGTATATAATTTATTCTCATTACATATTATAAAAAAAAGAGGAACAGCTCTATTTGTACAGAAATATGTATAGCAGCTCTTTTTTTGTTCTGGTTAAGAATTGAATATTGAAGAGAAGACCAATCAATTGGAGAATGGCTGAATGTAATTGTGATAAAAAATGACAAGCACAATGATTTCAGAAAAACTTAAATAAACTGATGCAAAGTGAGCAGAACCAGAACATAGTACATTGTAGTAGCAATATTGCACAATGAAGAATTGTGAATGACTTGGCTGTTCTCAATAATACAATGATTCAAGATAATCCCAAAGGACTCATCATGAAAAATACTGTTTCCAGAGAAAGGACTGATATTATCTGAATACATATGGAAGCATACTATATTTTAATTTCATTCTTTTTTCTACTCTTCTTAGACAACATGACAAATATGAAAATGCTTTACATGATTGAACATGTGTAATCTATACCATACTGCTTACTCAGGGAGGGGGGGAGGAGAAAAAAAAGAGTTGCCAGTTGCCCTGGTTCTGTTCTGCTCCAGCACCTTCTGCTCCCTGGGCTGTGACCTAACTCAGGGACTGAAGAAAGACTTCTCCCTTCTGAACCAAATGAGCACATTTTCCCTATTGCCATGTCTGAAGGACAGGACCAACTTCAGGTTCCCAAAGGAAACCATGGAGAGCAGCCAGCTCCAGAGGGAAAATGCTACAGCCATGGTTCATGAGATGCTCCAGCAGATCTTCACCATCTTCAGCTTGAATGTCACTCCTGCTGCTTGGAATCAGACTCAGCTCAAGCAATTTCTTATTGGACTGGATCAGCAACTGGAACACCTGGAGAGGTATCTTGGGGAATGGGAAGAGCCTTCTTTTGGAAGTAAGAACCCCAGAATGGGCCTGAAGAGCTACTTCCAAGGGATAAGTCAAAACTTGCAAGGTAAAGAATATAGCCCCTATGGGTGGGAGATTGTGAGAGTAGAGATCAGGAGGGTCTTTCTGTTCATGAATAAACTAACAAGAAAACTCTGGGACTGAGGAAGAAAATGTAAACTTTCAATTCTTTAAATAGTTGGCTGCTTCCTGAAATTAAGCAATGAATCATTAGAAAGTGTAGTTTCTACATCAAATGAAAAACACCTTTATTCCCTGAATGGTGTTAAGACAATATAAGCTTCCATTACTCTTTTGAAAGGGGCTTTGGATACAGAGGATCATCATAAGTGTTTAATAGTTGACTTTTATAATTTACAACCTTCTATTTATTTATGTATTTATATTATTTATTCTTATGCTCATAATTATATTTCTGTCCACATTTTTGTATTCACACTGTCTATTGTTAATTTTCATATTTACTACATAAAATACATTCCTTTAAAGCACATTATTTTACCAATACTAATAAAAACCTAATTTTATTAATTTACTAATAAATATCATGTGAAAAGACTGATTTAATAATCCATAAGAATTCTGAGAAGAGTGAGTGAAAAAATGCAATCCAGCAAGCACCTATTAAAACATCCAAGTTGGAGGCACTGTGTTACTCAATGGATATATACAGCTGAAAATGACAGTTTTCATTTGGTCAGAAGGAGAATAAAAGGTCCTTTAACTGGCACTGAGTGAAGGACTTTGCTGTATTTCCTATACATGGATATGGGCTGCAATCACATTAGCATACCAGAGCTATGCCCTGGTGCCCTCAGATGAGTTGCAGTCTAAAAGAAGGCTGCAACCAGTGTCCAAAATACATGTGTCCAAAGGCAAGATGTAATACACACAAAACTTTGAAGCTGTGAAATGACATAACAGTTCTGGAAAGTAAATTATAATTATGGGAAAAATGTAACTAGAATTGCCATACCCTTTGACAGAGAAATTCCACTGGTAGATTTATACCTTAATGAGTTATTGATAAGAAGAAAATGTCCAGTTAAGTAAAAATATTTACAGGAGAATTAGAAACAAAGTGACAGCCCCTGAGTGAGAAATGGCCAAACCAGGGCCATTGATTATAATGCAGCCAAGTACATACCTAAGTGCTGCCTGAACTATATTAAAAATGTATTTCAGAAATATTTAACAAAATAAAATAAAAATACAGTAGAATGCAGACAATGTAAATATTTAATTTTCCAAGTCACTTTCTAAAGCACTGTTTTAAAATTTAGGGGTTTTTTGGTGCATCTGTTTTCAGAGTAAGCTGTGGGAGTCTTCAGTTCTTCTAATATGATATAATCTAAGCATAGGTGTGTTTATTACTCTCCAGAATTGTGCTCTTGTCTGGGAGTGACCACATGGACTCCTTTCTGCCCTGGAATTATGATCGAGGTTCCTGTTGTGTAGCTTCAAGTTCTGGTAGGCTAATGCTATTGTAACCCATATCCATGTATGGGAATACAGAAAAGTCCTTCACTCAGTGTCAGTTAAGGGATCTTTGTATTCTCCTTCTGAACAAATTATTCAACCTCCTTACCATCTGTATCTAAGAGGTCTGGAAGTTGGCACTTATTCAGTCACCAGCAAGGTAGGTGTGCTATGGAATTTTGTTCACAGTCCTTGCTGGAACAGCTTGTGCTAGAGCTGGACCATGCTACATTCTAACTGCAGTGGGACAAACCTTTCTTCAAATATTTCCAAGTTGTCTTGGGTTGGGAAATTGTTTTACCCTGTGTCTTTGTGGATTCTAGTGCTACAGAACTGGTTTTGTGACATTATTCAAAGTTGCTGGAAGTATAGTTTGGGAAAGTTCCAGCTTTTTCTTTCCTATCTTGGCACCAAACTTCCTTTTCAGTTTTTGATAGTTCCTTTTACCTTATTAAAATCTATCTATTCCTGAATGCTATATAGTTTTAAGTATAAATAAATATTGGTTTGTCAAAAGCTTTTTGTAGCCTATTAAATAAACATGGTTGCATTAAGTGATTTTTTTATTTTTTAATGCATTTTATTAAAGCTTTTTATTTGCAAAACATATGTATGGATAATTCTTCAACATTGACCCTTACAAAGCTTTCTGTTACAAATTTTTCCCCCATAGTCCCCACCCCTTCCCTAAATGGCAGGAAGTCCACTACATGTCAATTATGTTAATGACAAATAGAATATATGTATACATATTTCCACACTTACAATTGTTGTGCAAGAAAAATTGTATCTACAAAAAAATTCTGCTTGCAGATTTCTGCAAGCAAACATCAATAGAGAGCATAAAAATGTATGTTGTGGTCCACATTTCACATCCCTCTCTCTGGGTGTATATGGCTTTCTTCACTGAACAATTGGAACTGGTTTGAAACATTTCATTGTTGCAGAGAGCCATGTCCATCAGAATTGATCATCATGTAATATTGTTGTTGCCGTGTATAATGATCTCCTGGTTCTGCTCATTTCACTCAGCATCAGTTCATGCAAGTCTCTCCAGGCCTCTCTGAAATCATCCTGCTGTCGTTTCTTATAGAATAATAATATTCCATAACATCCAAATACCATAACTTATTTATCCATTTTCCAACTGATGGGCATCCACTCAGTTTCTAGTTCCTTATCACTGCAAAAAGGGAGGCCACAAACACTTTTGCACATATGAGTCCTTTTCCATTTTTTATGATCTATTTAGGATACAGGTTCAGAAGTAATTTTTCTGGATCAAAGGATATGCACAGTTTGATAGCCCTTTGGGCAAAGTTCCATATTGCTCTTCAGAATGGTTGGATCAGTTCACAACTTAACTAACAATGTATCAGTGTCTCAGTTTTCCCCCATCCCCTTCAAACATTCATCATTATCTTTTCCTGTCATCTTAACTAATCTGAGGGTGTGTAATGGTGCCTCAGAGTTATGTTAATTTGCATTTCTCTGATTAATAGTGATTTAGATCATTTTTATATGATTAGAAATGCTTTTAATTTCATCTAAAAATTGTCTATTCATATCCTTTCACCATTTATCAATTGGAGAATAGTTTGGATTCTTATAAATTTGAGTCAATTCTCTATATATTTTAGAAGTGAGGCCTTTATCAGAACCTTTGGATGTAAATTTTCCCCCCAGGTTACTGTTTCCCTTCTAATCTTCTCTGCATTGGAATTGTTTATATAAAAAGGTTTTTTTAATTTAATATAATCAAAATTATCCATTTTGCATTCCACAATGTACTCTAGTTCTCCTTCAGCCACAAATTCCTTTTTTTCTCCACAGATCTGAGAGGTAAACTATCCTTTGTTCTTTTAATTTGTCAAGCTTTCTTCAGGGGAAGACCAGAATTAAACCAAAAATTTAGTCTCCAAAATCAAGATTCAAAGAAGCAAAAACATGTAAAAGTGGGGGAAAAAAACCATGAAGGATTCTATAGAACTAAATTGTTTACATTTCTATGTAGGAAAAGGATATTTATAATTCTTAAAAATTGTATCAATAATATGCAGCTAGAATGAGTATTGATAGAGAATACAGGTATAAGATGAATTTGTGGGAATGACATAAAATATTTAATAGATGAGAAAGAGGAGTACACTAGGTGCAGAAGGAAAGGAAATGCAAAACAAGATAAATTATTTTACATGAAGAGGTGCAAAAGACCTGTTACAGTGAAAGAGAAGATGAGAGGACTGGAAGTGGACATAACTTGAATCTTAATCTTAGCAGTATTGGCTCAGAGAGGGAATAATATGCACAATCATTTGAAAATGGAAATATATCTTACTTTACAGGAAAATCAGAAAGGGTGGGGATTAAGCAAAGGCGATGGGAAAGAAATAAGGGTAAATCAGGAAAAGTGGTCGGAAGCAAAATACTGGTGATATGGGAAAGGGGGAAAGGAAAGAAAGGACAAACAGGAGGAAAAATATAATGGAGGGAAATCCATAATTAGCAATCCTAACTGTGAATGTAAATGGTATGAACAGTCTCATAAAATGAAAGTGGATAGGAGAGTGAATTTTTTTTAAAAAGCAGGATTAGCAATCTTCATCTCAAAGTCAAAACAAAAATAGATATTATAAAATTTAAATTATGTTGATTATATAAAATTAAAAAAAAACTTTTGTACAAACAAAACTAATGTAACCAAACTTAGAATGAAAACAGGAAGGAGGGAACATCAAGTGTCTCTGACAAAGGCCTCATTTCTTAAATACACAAAGACTGAGTCAAGTTTACAAGAATACAAACCATTGCTCAATTAATAAATAATAAAAGAAAATGGACAGGCAGTTTTAAGATGGAGAAATCAATGCTGCCTATAAGCAAATGAAAGAGATGCAAATTAAAATAGTCTGAGTTATCACCTTAAACTTACAATATTGATTAATATGACAAAAAAGGAAAATGATAAATACTGGAAAAGATGTATTAGACACTAATGCATTGTTGATAGGCTTGTGAATTGATGCAACCATTCTGGAGAGGAATTTGGAGATATTCTCAAAGGGCATCCTAACTGTGCATGCCCTTTGATTCAGCAATACCACTATTAGATCTGTATCCCAAAGAAATTATAAAACAGGAAAAAAGACCTACAAGTGTAAAAAGATTTATACCAACCTTGTTCATAGTGGCAAAATACTAGAAGTCTAGGGTATGTCCATCATTTGGGAAATGGCTGAACAAGCCAAGTATATGACAGTAATGAAATACTATTGTACAATAAGAAATGATGAACAGGAAAGTTTCAGAAAAACCTGGAAAGATTTGTATGAACTGATGCAAATGGGAAGAAACAGGAAAACATTGTCCTTATTTTCTGCTATATTATGTGATGACTAACTATGAAAGACTCAGTTCTTCTCAACAATGATCCAAGAGAAGTACAAGAGACTTAAAAGAAAATGCTATCATTTTTGCTTAATCTTAGTCTTTGAATGGGCATTGCCTCAGACAAACTGAGATCAGGAAAATATATTAGCTCAAAAAGACCAAGTTCTCCTCTTGCTCCTGGGACCATCTCCAGTAGTCCTGATCTATATTTCGCCACTGGACCCAGAGGGCTCTGGAGGGAAAAGTGAGGTAGGTGACCTTGCCAAGCCCTCCCTCACTTAAATCCAGCCCACTTGCATATCATGGCATCACCTCCCCGGTGCCATGGTCCTCTTTGAGAACTTAGGAAAACAGTAACATGTATATAGAAAGAACAGTAAGGTAAATCTGAATGTATAAGCTGAATATAGGATATAGAGAGTCTTACTGGTGCTGTGAATTTATGCTTTACTTAATAAATAATAATCCATATTTAAGAAATTTTTAATGTTTGAAAAACTTCCTCATAACATATGTAAACTTTAAAGAACTATATAAGTACTATTATAATTTTTATTATTACTTACTTCATGAAGCAAGTAGTATAAATATTATTGTCAGTTTTAATAGAAGAAAAAACAGAATTTAAGAAAGTTTAAGTAATTTGCTTTGGTTGTAACTAATAATTGTCTAAAGTGGAATTTGGATTCAAACCTTCTAGGTCCAGATTTAACATTTAGACTCTTATAATATTAGCATACAATAAACAAATATGCTGGTTAATGGTAACAACCAACTCTCCATAAAACACATAACATATTTTTAAGTTTTAATCTGAATTAGTCATGTATTTTCAGTTCCTTTCTTAAATCTAGGAAATCAACAAAGCAATAAAACAAGTCTTGATCTGTAACATATGTCTACTACTGATGTGTTCATACAAATGATGAAAATTTACCAAAAAAGGGGCAACTAGTTGGAGCAGTGGATAGAGCACCAGTCCTTAAGTCAGGAGGACCTGAGTTCAAATCTGACCTCAAACACTTAATGCTTCCTAGCTGTGTGACTCTGGGCAAGTCACTTAACCCCAATTGCCTCAGCAAAAAAAAAAAAATGTTCTGGTATGGGGAAGCTTCAGAATATATTGGTTTGTAAAGCATTTCATCTACAATATTTAATAGATTCTTCAACTCTGTGACCAGTGAAACAGGTCACACAGTTAAGACATGCAAGAGGTAGGATTTAAATCTGAATCTCTTTCAAGCCTAGTATTCTTTTCTTTTTTCCAAATCATTTTCCCATGATTGGCAATAGGGAATAACTGGGAGTGTTTGAGTAAAAATGTCATATACCAGTATTAGATTACTCAGTTTTATGAAGGAGAATAACTTGGACTTAGGAAGGACAGCTAGGAATCACTTAAAATAGCCTTAGCAAAAAAGAGGACCCAAATATGGTTGTTATGAAAGTAGAGAGAAACTAAATGCAAACCACATTATAGAGGATGACACAATAGAGCCAGGTAATTAACATAATCAGGAGGTGAAGGAGAAAAAAATCCTAAAAGACTCCACAAGGAATCTGGAGCGACACTTGGATCCTTAACAAAAATAGAGCAATTTCTGCCCTTTCTTGAAATTTTTCAAACAAAAAAAGATAATAGATTTTTCAAAGGATATGGAATTTTTATTTAAGGTTTTTTTTTAGCATCAGAAGTCTATTTTCTTTATATCAAAAATTCCTCGAGGGTAAAAGAGATATGAGAAACCAAAAGGAAACTGAACTCATGTGAAACATATTGAAAATAGAAGTAGAGGAAGGAATTCCCCTCTTAGTCAAGTGAAGTAAATTTAGCTGAGGTAAACCCAGTGCAGTGAAGTCAGCAACTCAAGGTACCCAGAGAAACCCAGACTAAGGGCCATGATGTAAATGAGACTTGGCAAGCAAAAGAGCTGTATTTGGAGGCTAGATCAGATAGCTGAGAGGGATTCTGTGAAGTGTGAAGGGTACAAATAATTCACACATAGACGCACATTCACAAATTAAGGAAATTTCAAAATGGGTTATTTGTGTGGACATCCCACAACACCAATAGAACCCTGAATGTCCCATGTTTTAGCAGGTGTCAAAGTAGAATCCATGGGACAGAGAGTCCCTGCCTTACTCTGTCTCAAGAGGAGAGTAAAAAATAAGCTCAAAATTGTCTCTCTGGAAATGGAGTCTCACTAATCTGATGTCACAGAAACTTGTTTCTCATTCAGAGACTAGGCATAAATCACAAAGTAAGAAAATAATGGGGCAAAGAGAGACTTTAGAAATAATTCCTGGTGAATCTTTGGATCCTCAAACTTCAATATATTGTGATGTGTTAGAAGATTCAATTAAACAAGCTCATGTAAATGTCTTTGTCTTTTTTGCAAATTAGTTAAATTTATACATTTTAAGGATCTACTATTTAGTACCTATATGGTTTAATTAGTTAATTTTTATTCTTCCATTAAGTTTAATGCCTTTGTTTTTTTCTAATGATAATTTTTATTTTTGCTTTGTCTTAACCACTTGTCCTCTAAATAATTGTGTTCTTTTCCATTAACTGTGCAATCTCATCTATGAGCCCATATGAGGATACACAGGTAAATGCTCATATCATCTTGAAAACCAGCTCTCCAAAGGAGTTCACATAACCCTTCTTATTCATGTTTTGTAGGGAGATACAGCATTCTCTCAAAGAAGGGTTCACCATTGCTTCAAGTATTTTCAGAATAAACCTATCATAAGGCCATTATCCCCTATTGCAAGCAGACTTTCCTCCCCTATAGGAGGAATGCTACTTCATCACTAGAATGGTAATTGTTCTATATTTTATACCTAATTTCTCTTGGAGGAATTCATTAGGTCTGGAGAAGGGATCTTGTCCACACTGCTAATTGATCCTTTGACCCTAATTTAGGATCTTCCCTTTGAATAGTTGAAGATCATACATCTAAGGAAGGTGAGCATGGAGAATTATTTTGTTATGAAAAGTTACAAATGTTTAAGATACTATTGGTGGAATTATAAATTTATCCGTCCATTCTGGAGTATAATTTAGAACTATGCCAATGGTGCTATAAAACTGTGCATATACTTTGATCAAGTAATACTAATACTAGATCTCTATCCCAAACAGATCATAAAAAGGGGAGAAAGGCCTGCCTGCTCCTACAGAAATATGTATAAGAGCTGATTTTTTTTCCTGTGATGGCTAAGAATTGGAAATTGAGGGATGCCTATTGATTGGGGAATGGCTACACACAGGATTGTGAGAAAATATTATTATGCTATAAGAAATGATAAGCAGAATAGTTTCAGAAAAATCTGTAAAGACTTACATGAACTAATGCAAAATGAAGTGAGCAGAACAAGGACAGCATGGAACATAGTCACAGAAATATTGTACAATGAAGAATTGTGGATGACTTGACTATTTTCATTAATACAACGATTCAAAATAATTGCAAAGGATTCCTGGTGAAACATGCTATCTGATTCCAGAGAAAGAACAGATATTTTCTGAATACATGCAGAAGTAAATCTTTTTTACTTTCTTTCATTTTTTTTGTTTTCTTATACAAAATGCAGGTGATGGCAGGGGCAGTAGCAGGGAGAAAACATGAGTAAGAAATATTGCAGGGACAAAATTGACACCATTTAGCAAATGACTTTATGTGTCCTGCAAGGGAATGAGACAAAAAACATCTAACCTATGAACTCTCTTTAAGATTGAATTTGGTCCCAGTTTTACAAATATTTCAAAGATGAAATTGCAATGACATTTTCTAAAATGAATATGAAAAGTTAATTAAAAAGTGGAAAGTGAAAGGGAATCCTATTTTAAGTTCTCAGCAGTATTTAAGATTGGGTGGTCTTAAACCAAGATAACTCAAGTAACTGAGACAAAGGCTCACTGGTCTCCCAGCTCAGTCAGCCCCAAACTATCTATCAGCATCACCATGATGTCCTGGACCTTGTTACCAGTGACTCTGGTTCTGTTCTGCTCCAGCACCTTCTGCTCCCTGGGCTGTGACCTGACTCAGGACCTGAAGAAAGACTTCTCCCTTCTCAACCAAATGAGCACATTTTCCCTGCTGCCATGTCTGAAGGACAGGACCAACTTCAACTTCCCAAAGGAAGCCATGGAGGGCAGCCAGCTCCAGAGGGAAAATGCTACAGTCATAGTGAATGAGACGCTCCAGCAGATCTTCACCATCTTCAGCCTGAATAACACTCCTGCTGCTTGGAATCAGACCCAGCTCATGCAACTACTTATTGGACTGGACCATCAGCTGGACCAACTGGAGCAGTGTCTTGGGCAGGAGGTGGAGTGGGAAGAGCCTTCCTTGGGAAGTGGGAACCCCAGATTGGCCCTGAAGAGCTACTTCCAAGGGATAAGCCAGTACCTGCTAGGCAAAGAGTACAGTCTTTGTGCCTGGGAGATGGTGAGGGTAGAGATCCAGAGAGTCTTCTTGTTCATGAATAAACTAACAAGAAAACTTCGGCTCTGAAGAAGAAAGCATAGACTTTCAGTTCTTCAAATAATTGAATTCAAAGAATTCAAAAAATTCTTTCAAACTCAAAAAAATTTGGCTGCTTCCCAAAATTAAGCAGTCAGTCATCAGAATAATTTCTACATCAACTTAAAATCATCTGTATTCACTAAAAATGTTAAGACAATATAAGCAGTCATTTCTTTTTTTCGAAGACTTAGAATCTGTGTTCAATAACTGACCATTTTATAAACTACAACTTTCTATTTATCTATATTATTTGTTCTCATGATTATACTTATATTTATTGTTCATAGAAGGAACATTTTGTAATATTTATATTGTTTACTGTTATTTGTTACATTGCTCATATAAAATATTCTTTTAAAAGAACTATATTTTACTAATAAAATTATTTTATTAATAAATCTCATGTGAAAAGGCTGATTTAATAATCCATAAGAGTTCAGAGAAGTTTGATTACAAGAATACAATTCAACAAGCTCTTACTAAAACACTAAGTTGGAGACACTGTGCTGCTCAGTGGATATATATACAGCTGAAAATTATATAGTCCCTATACACTCAGATGAATTACAGTGTAAAGGAAGGATGCAACCAATGTCCAAAACACAGGTGCCAAGGCAATAAATAATAGACACAAAGCCATGGAGCTGGAAAAAGTTATGACAACTTTGAAAAGGAAATTCTAATTATGGAAAAAGGTAATGAAAATGTCCATATATTTTGGCTGAGAAATTTCATTATCAAGTCTATATCTTAATGAAGCTTCTGATAAGATGAAAGCCTCCAGTTCAGTAAAAAATATTTATAGGGAAACTTTTAGTGAAAGAAAAGAATTAGAAATAAAGTAGGTGGTCATTAAATGAGAAATGGCTAAACCAGGACCATTGGCTGTAGTGCAGCCAAACACATTCCTAAGTACTGCCTGAACGACATTAAAAGTGTAACTGGAAAATATTTTTTTAAAAATAAAATAAAAATACAATAGATCATAGACAATGCTACTGCATGATTTTCTAAGTCAAAATTTGTCTAGCAGAGGTCTTATGCACAGAACTAGAAGGCAGTGGATAAACTTGGAGTCAGGTAGATTTTAAGATTTTGACACAGGCATTTTCTAGCTAGGTGACCTTCAGCCCTTTCAACATTATTTTCCTCATCTGTACTATGTCACCTACCTCACAGTGTTGTTGTGAGAATCAAATTCAGAGCACATATGTAAAGTGTTAACTCAATGGTAGCTATCATTATTATTAAATTGTTATTATAACATGACTTCCACATTGAGTGTTCTCATGGTGGAGAATTTAAAGGGTGAAACACAAATATCAAAGTAAAGGAGAAAGTGTAGAAGAATAGTAAATAGGAAAGTAGCTTAGGTATTTATAAGCATAGATGAAAAGAAAAAAAAAAGATTGCAGGCAAGAATTGTAGTGTATTATAAGAAAGAAAACAATCTTACATTTCACATGATTTATGAAAATACCCCTTTTAGGTCCTCCCAGGTAGAGAATTTGACATTTTTCCATTTCATTTGACTTTCAACTGTGCAATACAATACTTTTAACTCAGTCCTATATTCTCATTCATGAATTTGGGAGAGGGAATTGTTATACATTCATGAGAAGATGAAGAATTATCTTTTTTCTGTGACCCACTGATGCAAGCTTGCCCCATGTTTATGCTTTCTCTTTTCTGGAGTTTTCAGGTAAGACTTAATGTAAAAAAAAAAGCATAGCCAAGTTCTCAGCGGAGAACAGACACGACTTTCTGTGACTTCCTCTGACTTCTCAAACTAATAGCAGATTAAGCCTCTAAACTGATTTTGGAGTCTAAGCACCCACAAACATCTGGAGTACAACACATTTCTAGAAAAATTTACCCTGAAAGAACTTCAGAACATGTCTGTTTCAATCAGACAGGGGGACAGTCTGCTGAGCCCAGACCACAGCACAGGGAGACCAAGGTAAAGAGCTGGGGTGGGGAGTCAGAGTGTCGTAGCTTCCATGTACCTGGCAATCTTCTGTGAGCCTCTTGGGCTACTCTGTCCTGATTGCAAGCAGGTGGTTTGGCAGATATTTTATAAAAGGCAAATTGTAAACCACTGAGCCCTAGAAGAACCCCAGACCTAGCTGTGATTACCCAGCACCTGAAGTCAATCAGCAAAACTGCCCCATGGGCAAACTAAAGCAGCTATCACTCTTTTGTTTTTGAACAGACCTCAAGCCTTAAAAAATGAGCAAAAAAATCTAAAAACTCTCACTATAGACAGCTTTTATGTAGAGAGAGATGAACAGACCTCAAATCCTGATGAGCCGAAAGGTAAAGCAACTCCAATTGAAGCCCCAAAGGGGGACATGAGCTGGTCCCCATTTCACAAAGCTTTCTTTTTTTTTTTTTGCTTTTGCTGAGGCAGTTGAGGTTAAGTGACTTGCCAAGGGTCACACAGCTAGGGAATGTTAAGTGTCTGAGACCAGATTGAACTCAGGTCCTCCTGACTTCAGGGCTGGTGCTCTATCCACTGTACCATCTAGCTGCCCCTCACAAGGTATTCTTTAAAGATTGCATAAAGGATCTTAAAAGAGAGTTAGAAGAAAAATGGGGAAATGAAATTAGATCATTGTAAGAAGGAATGGAAAATACATATAATGCCCTACAAAAGAGATATGAAAAAGAAATCAATTCACTGAAAAACAAAATTTGTGAAATGGAAAAAAAAATACAATGAACAAAATAATTCAATTGGCCAAATACAAAAGGAGCTAAAAAAGATAAACTGAAGAAAATAATACACTAAAAATTAGAATTGGAAAATGGAAGTGAATTACTCAATAAGACTTCAGGAATCAGTCAAACAAAAACAAAAACAAAATGAAAAAATAGAAGAAAATATGAAATAGCTCCTAAGAAAAACAATTGACCTGGAAAATAAATCTAGGAGAGACAATTTAAGGATTATTGGACTTCCTGAAAGCCATGATGAAAAAAGGAACCTAGACATTATCTTACAGGAAATCATAAAGCAAAACTGCCTTGATATTTTAGAATCAAAAGGTCCATATATTCGATTTGCCAATATTTTAACGTAATTAACATGTAGTGGATATCCTGCCATCTAGGGGAGGGGTGGGGAGTTGGGGGAAAAATTTGTAACGGAAAGCTATGTAAGGGTTATTGTTGAAGAATTACCCACACATATGTTATGCAAATAAAATAAAAAAATAAAAAAAAATTTATATAGAATCAAAAGGTAAAATCTTCTAATAGAATATTGAATAGTAATGGTAATAGTGGACAATCTTGTTTCACCCCTGATCTTGTTGGGAATGGTTCCAGTTTATCACTGTTACATATAATGCTAACTGATGGTTTTAAATAGATGCTACTTACTATTTTAGGGAAAAGTCCATTTATTTCTATATTCTCTAGTGTTTTTAATAGGAACGGATGTTGGATTTTATCAAATGTTTTTTCTGCGTCTATTGAGATAATCATATGTTTTTTGCTAATTTGGTTATTGTTATAGTCAATTATGCTAACAGTTTTCCTAATATTGAACCATCCCTCCATTCCTGATATAAATCTTACTTGGTCATGGTGTATTATCCTGGGGATGATTTTCTGTAATCTCTTTGCTAATATTTTATTTAAGATTTTTGCATCAATATTCATTAGGGAGATTGGTTTATAATTTTCTTTCTCTGTTTTCACCCTACCTGGTTTAGGTATCAGTACCATGTCTGTGTCATAAAAGGAATTTGGTAGGGATCCTTCATTCCCTATTTTTTCAAATAGTTTATATAGTATTGGAGTTAATTGTTCTTTGAATATTTGGTAGAATTCACATATCAATCCATCTGGTCCTGGAGATTTTTTGTTAGGGAGTTGACTAATGACTTGAAAATGGGACTATTTAAGTAATTTATTTCCTCTGCTGTTAATCTGGGCAATCTATATTTTTGTAGGTATTCCTCCATTTCACTTAGGTTATCAAATTTATTGGCATAAAGTTGGGCAAAGTAACTCCTAATTATTGTTCTAATTTCCTCTTTATTGGTGGAAAGTTCTCCCTTTTCATTTTTGAGACAATTAGATTTTTCTCTTTCCTTTTTCTAATCAAATTAACTAGAGGTTTGTCTATTTTGTTTTTTTTCCACAAAACCAACTTTTATTTATTAATTCAATAGTTTTTTTTTACTTTCAATTTTATTAATCTCTCCTTTTACTTTTAGGATTTCAAATTTGGTATTTGATTGTGGGTTTTTAATTTGTTCTTTTCCTAGTTTTTTTAGTTGTAAGCCCAATTCATTGATTTTTCTCTTTCTCTGTTTTATGCAAGTAAGCATCTAGAGATATAAAATTTCCCCCTATTACAGCCTTAGCTGCGTCCTACAACTTTTGGTGTGTTGTCTCATTATTGTCATTCGATTGGATGAAATTTGTAAATGTGTCTGTAATTTGCTGTTTCACCCATTCATTCTTTAGTATGAGATTATTTAGTTTCCAATTGCTTTTTGGTCTATTTTCTCCTGGCCTTATATTGCATGTGATTTTTATTGCATCATGATCTGAAAAAAATGCATTTACTATTTCTGCCTTTCTGCATTTGATTTTGAGATTTTTATGTCCTAACACATGGTCAATTTTTGTTTAAGTTCCATGAACCACGGAGAAAAAATTAAATTTCTTTCATCCCTATTTAATTTCCTCCAAAGATGTATCATACCTATCTTTTCTAAAATTTTGTTTACCTCCTTAACTTCTTTCTTATTTATTTTGTGGTTTCATTTATCTAGTTCTGAGAGAGCAAGGTAGAGATCCCCCTCTATTATAGTTTTGCTGTCTATTTCTTCTTGCATCTCTCTGAACTTTTCCTTTAGGAATTTCCATGCTATACCACTTGGTGCATATATATTTAGTATTGATATTGCTTCATTATCTATGGTACCCTTTAGTAAGATATAGTTTCCTTCCTTATTTCTTTTAATTAGGTCTATCTTTGCTTTTCCTTGATCTGAGATCAGGATTGCTACCCCTGCTTTTTTTTTTTGTCCACCTGAAGCATAATAGATTCTACTCCAGACCTTTATCTTCACTCTGTATGTATCATTATTCTTTAAATGTGTTTCTTGTAAACAACATATTGTAGGATTCTGGCTTTTAATCCAGCCTGCTATCAACTTCCACTTTATGGGATAGTTCATCCCATTCACATTCACAGTTAAAATAACTAATTCTGTATTTCCTGCCATCTTATTTACCCTAGCTTATGCTTTTCTCTTTCCTATCCTCCTTCCCTCCTCCCTAGTATTTTGCTTTTGATGACCACCTCTCTCAAACAGTCCTTCCCCCTTAGAGCCCAACCCCCTTTTTTACACCTTTCCTCTAATTCTTCAGTTTTCCCTTCTATTAGTCTTTCCCTTTCTTTCCTCCCTTTCCCTCC
>JAJPUD010006872.1:24653-34814 GCA_023553655.1 Myrmecobius fasciatus | reverse complement strand
TGATATAATTTCCCTTATTTTACCTACTTTTTCCTCTTCTTCCAATGCGATCCCTTTTCTGCCTCTATTTTTTTTATATTATCATAATAAAATCAACTTATACCCTCATTCTCAAAGTATATCCATAACAGAAAATATAGTTCTCAAGAGTTTTTTTTTTCCTTTTTACCTTTTTATGTTTCTCTTGAGTTCTGTGTTTGGAGATCAATTTTTTTTGTTCAGTTCTGGTCTTTTGATTTTAGAAATAGGGGAAATTCACCTGTATCATCCAATGCCCATCTTCTTTTCTGAAAGATAATGCTCATTTTAGTTGGATAGCTTATTCTTGGCTGTAATCCCAGTTCTTTTGCTTTTCGGAATATCAGATTCCAGTTCCTTCGATCCTTTAAGGTGGAAGCTGCTAGACTCTGGCTGATCCTAATTGTGGCTCTTCGGTATTTAAATTGTCTCTTTCTGGCTGCTTGCAATATATCTTTTCTTTGGTATGATAGTTCTGAAATTTAGCCACAATATTCCTTGGGGATTTAATTTTGGGGCTTCTTTCAGGAGGTGATTGGTGGATTCTTTCAATGGCTATTTTACCTTCTAGTTCTAAAATATCAGGGCAGTTTTCTTTTATGATTTCCTGTAAGATGATGTCTAGGTGCTCACTCTTCAATCACTGCATGCTCTTGCTTAGTATGTTCAGTTTAGACGGTGCATTATTATAATAGGGAACATATTGAAATCCCTGGCTCATTTAGTGATGGATTAAAAATTGGCTTGCAACAGGGAATAGTAAAGTTGTGATAAATTCATTGTGAGAATATTTGGTGCAACAGCCTGGTCAATGAGAAGGGATATGTGACTCCTGGGGACAGCTGGCTTTCAGGCTGATGTGATCATATGCCTGTGTGTGTACTTATATGCCTGGACTCATAGATGAGATTGCACAATTAATAGGAAAGGGGTACAATCATGTACAGAGCAAGTGTTTTCAGATAAAACAAATATTATAATAACTATTATTAGAGAAAAACAAATGCACTATACTTAATGGAAATATAAATGAACCAATTAATACATATACACACTATATAGTAGAGCCTCAAATTTCATAAAGAAAATTTAACTGAATATCACAAAGACAAAGACATTTACCTGTAGCTGTTGAATTGAATCTACTAACACATCACAGAATACCTAAATTTGAGGATTCAAAAACATACGAGGAATTATTTCGCAAGTCCCTCCTTGCTATAATATTCTTCCTCTGTGATTTATGTGTGGTCCTCAAAGGACAAATAATTTTCTTATGAGGTCAGATTAGTGAGACTTCATTTCCAAGGAGGCAATTTTAAACTTAATTCCTATTTTCAACTTTAGGCAGAATACGACAGATATTCTCTGTCTTTCTGACATCTGCTAAAACACAAAACACTTAGGATTCTATAGGTATGGTGTGGTGGCTACACAAATAACCTATCTTGGAATTTCCTCCAGTTAGTGATTGTGCATCTATGTGTAAATTATCTGTTCCCTTCACATTTCACAGAACTCCCCTCAACTCTCTGATCTAGTCCCCAAACATAGTTCTTTTGATTACCAAGATTCAATTACATCATCATTTTGTAGTTTGGGTTTCTCTGGATACCCTGAGTTGATGACTTCACTTGTTTACCTCAGCTAAATTTACTTCACTTTCCTAGAGGGGAAACTCCTTTCTCTACTTCTGTTTTCAATATATTTGACATGAGTTCAGTTTCCTTTTGGTTTCTCCAATCTCTTACCTTTGAGGAATGTCTAATCTAACAAAAAAAAAAGAATTCTGATGCTTTAAAAGCTTCAAACAAAAATTCCATATCTTTGGAAATCTATCACCTTTCTTCATTTGAAAAACCTCAAGAAGGGAGAAAAATTACTCTAATTTTTTTAGGGTTCTAGTGTCATCCTTGGTTCATTGTGATTATCATTCCTTTCTACTTCACCCTCTGCAAGTTAATTTCCCAGCTCTGTTGTGTCATCTTCTACAATATTCCTTGCATTTAGTTCATATCAACTTTCCCCACAACCATTCTATTCAGGTGCTGATTTCTCCTTGCATTCTTCTTAATTGTCTCTTAACTTTATTTCTTTCTTTTCTTTTTATTTTTAACTTGAAATATTTACATGAATGGATGCTGAATGAAACAAGAAGAACCAGGAATACATTGTACATAATAATAGCAAGAATGTGCAATCATCAACTATGAAACACTTGGTTGTTCTCAGTCGTTCAGTCCCAATAGACTTTGGACACAAAATGCCATCTGCATACAGAAAGGGAACTAAGGAGAATGAATGCAAATCAACACATGCTATGTTCACTTCTTTTTTCTGTTTTTTTTTTTCTCTCTCCCATGGTTTTTCCTTTTTGTTCTGATTTTTCTCTCCCAACATTCATAAAGCAACATGTATATGTGTTTATCTGTGTATTATTATGGGTACCTATGCATTTGTTTGGGTATGTATGTGTATATATGTGTGTATGTGTGTAGAATAACATTACATAGATATACATTAATATGTGTGTATATATCCATATATGATTATAGGTATATATGTATTTGTATGGGTATATGTGTGTTTATATATATATTTATGTTTATGTACACACACATGTGTATACATAAATATATCTATGCTTAAGTGTGATCCGCTTAGGGGAGGTGAAGAGAAGGAAAGGGGGAAAAAAGAATAAATTAAAAAGGGCAAGCAGAGAACAAAAGAAAAGCCATAAAAAAGCAATGAAAAGATTGGCAGTTGAGAATACAGTATGTTCTATTATTATATATGCTTTCTGGAAATAAGAATTTATTGTTACGTATTTTGAATCATCTCTCTTGTTCTGCAATGTACATGACAATATTTCTTTCTCTTTTCTTTTTTTTTATTTTGTATTTGTTTAAATTGATGTATATATATATATATATATACACATATATATATTTAAATGAAAGGAATGAAAATTATATGCCTAATACATATTAAACTTAAAAAATATGTTGTATGTTTTTGAGAGAGCTGCTTATTAGCATTTATCAGCATACAACTATTTACTGTAAATTATTATTATAAGAGAGCCACTGTGGCATATCATATCGAATGCTAGAATTGGACCTGAAAAAGTTTGTTTAAATCCCACTTTAGACAATTATTAATTAAAACCAAAGCAAATTACCTAAGCTCTCATAACCTTTATTTCTTCTCTTATTAAAATGAATATAATAATATGTATATTATCTATGTTGTAAATAAAAATAATATAATTATATTATTATTTATAGGATATTTTAAAGCTTGCAAATGGTATGAGCAAGTGTATTGGCAAACTTTAAAGCACTTCTTAAATATGGATTATTATTTACCAAATAATACTATGGTAACAGGGAAAACGAAAACACCATCTCAGATGAGGACAAAATGCCCAAATGGGAAAGCTCAAAGGGTGATATAAATTGGCCTCAAGCCCAAAGAGTCTTCATGGAAGTGCTCATAAAAGATTTTAAAAAACAAATTAAAAAGGTAGAAAAAATTGGGAAAAGAAATGTGAAGTATGCAAGAAAGAGTCAACAGCTTGGAAAAGGAAAACGATTCCTCCAAAAACACAATTGGCCAAATGGAAAAAAAATCCACTGAAGAAAATAATATCTTAAAAAGTAGAATGAATGGAAAAAGAGATACTAAATCTAACTGAAGAAAAACATGCACTAAAAACTAGAACTGGGCAAATGGAATCTAAGGATTCTATGAGAGATATAGAATCACTTAAACAAACTAAAAAGAATGAAAAAATGGAAGAAAAAGTAAAATACTTTATTGGAAAAACTGACAACTGAAAAAATAGGTTCAGGAGAGATAATTTAAAAATTATTGGTCTACCTGAAAGATATGACCAAAAGAAATAAGCTTGGATAACATTCTTCAAGGGATAATCAATGAAAACTGGTCTGCTATCACAAACCAGACAAAATCATCATTAAAGAATTCATCATTCACTTCCAGAAAGAGATCCCACAAGGAGAACTCCAAGGAAAATTGTAATAAGACTCCAGAACTAGAATCTCAACATTAGATTTGTATAAGTAGCAATTTCTATTACAAGCTGCTAGACAAAAACAATTCAAGTATCAAGGAGCAACAGTCAGGATTATCCAGGATTGAGAAGTTTCTACAATAATGGAGCAGAGAGTCTGGAATGCCATATTCTGAAAGGCAAAGGAACTGGAATTACAAGAGTCAACTACCCAGCAAGATTGAGCATTATCTTTCAGGGGAGGAGATGGATTTTCAATAAAGAGATTTTCAGTCATTTCTATTGAAAAAAAACAGAACAAAATATAAAATCTGATCTTCAAACACAGGACTCAAGAGATGCATAGAAAGGTAAACAGGAGGGGGGAAAACCCAACATTATTTAAAGGTTAAACTGTGTAAATTCCTAGATGAGAAAATAATACTTGTAACTCTTAAGAAATGTTTCTTTTATTGGAGCAATTAGAGGGGACATACATGAACAAAGTGCCTAAGTGGGAAAGCTCAAAAGGTGATATAAATTGGTATGAATTGATTCTGTTGTGATGATAACAAAGGAAAAAGACATTAAGTGGGTGGGGAAAGGATTGTACTGAGAGAAGAGAAAGGGGGAAATAAAATGGAATAAATCAGATCACATGAAAAGGAACAAAAAATCTATTACAATAGAGGGAAAGAAAGGAGTGAGATGAGCATTATCTGAAGCTTAATCTCATCAGTTTTGGCTCAGAGAGGGAATAACATATTATTTTCAAAATGACTTCAGTTTCTTTCTCTTAGCAGTGAAATTATCTTCATCCCTTTTTACTAAAATAATAAATTTGCCATTTTCTAGTGAAAGAATGATAAAAGGTCTAAGCACTATTTTTCATGTAATGTTCACAGTTTTGTTCTTGTTTCCTTAAAACAAATTCTACGGTGGGTACCACACAACTCACTAAAATGTTTCAATATTTATAGAAACATTCAAATAATTATTTGTAAATTCACAATAGAGAAAACAATATTTTGTCCCTAATTAGTTTAAATTACCATGAATTGGGGGGCAGCTAGATGGTGCAGTGGATAAAGCACCAGCCCTGAAGTCAGGAGGACCTCAGTTCAAATCTGGTCTCAAACACTTAACATTCCCTAGCTGTGTGACCCTGGGCAAGTCACTTAACCCCAATTGCCTCAGCAAAAAGCAAAAAATAAATAAATAGATTACCATGAATTCCTACAGATTGGGAACAAATATTCTCTTCCTTTCAAATTGGTCAGAGTTAAAAATGCAGAGGGACAGACAGAGAGAATGATAGGCATAACAGAACAGTATGCATAACTTTAAAAAGTTTTAAGCAAGTTTCTCTGAAGAAGGCCTCATTTTTTAATGATATAGAAAACTTAGTCAAATTTGTAAAAATGAAAGCTATGCTAGTTATACATGTACATTTAATTTTTAAAATGCACATTTCTTTATGAATCAAGTTGGAAGAGAAAAATCAGAACAAAAAGGAAAAAAAATTACAAGAGAAAAAAAGGGGGGGGGTGGGGAAGTGAAAATAGTATGTATTGATTTACATTCAATCTCCACAGTTCCCTCTCTGCATGATAATGGCATTTTCCACCCAAAATTCATTAAGATTGCTTTGGATCACTGAACCAAGTTTTTCATAGTTGATCATTGCACATTCTTGCTGTTACTGTATACAATGTATTCCTGGTTCTGCTTGTTTTGCTCAGCATCAGTTCATATAAATCTTTCCAGACCTTTCTAAAATCAGTTTGTTCATCATTTTTTATGGAACAATAATATTCCATTATTTTCATATACCACAACTTATTCAGCCATTCGCCAATTGATGGGCATCTACTCATTTTTCAATTCTTTGCTACCACAAAAAGAGCTGCTACAAACATTTTTGTACATGTAGGTTCTTTTTCTTCCTTTATGATTTCCTTGGGATACAGATCCAGTAATGGTATTGCAGGGTCAAAAGGCATGCACAGTTTTATAGCCCTTTGGGCATAGTTCCAAATTACTCCCCGGAATGGTTGGATCCTTTCACAACTCCACCAACAAAGCATCAGTGTCCCAGTTTTCCCATATCTTTTCCACCATTTATTATTATCTTTTCTTGTCATCTTAGCCAATTTGAGAGGTGTGAGGTAGGGCCTCAGAGTTGTTTTAATTTGCATTTCTCCAATCAATAGTGATTTAGAGCATTTTTTCACATGACCATAGATGACTTTAATTTCATCATTTGAAAATTGTCTGTTTTCTAGGGAAGGGGGTGGGTGTAAGGGGGAGAAAATTGGAACATAAAGTTTTTCAAGAGTCAATGTTGAAAAAATTATCTTTCATATGTTTTGAAGATAAAAAAACTTCAATAAAAAAAGAAAATTATCTGTTCATATCCTTTGACCATTTATCAATTGGGGAATGCCATATTCTTTTAAATTTGACACAGTCTTTTATTTTAGAAATTTTTTATTTTAGTCTATTATTTAGAAATTAATTTAGAAATTTTAGAAATATTTTAGAAATTATTTAGGCCTTTATCAGAAACATTGTAAAAAATTTTTCTCACCTTTGTACTCATAAAAATGCTTCTTAACATAATGAGTAAACATGGAATAGAAATCTAGAAGACCTGAGGTTGGATTCTTATTAGCAGCATGGCCTTGAACAGACCATTTCACTCACTAGTTTCAAACTAAAAGAGGAAACAGGGCATTAAAGTTCAATAAAGTTTAATTTAAAAATAAATCTTTCTAAGGATGCTAAAATGTTTCATGTTGACTTAGAATACCTCATATTAATATTATATCTGCTTTATTGTTTTTTGTTTATTTTGTTAAATAGTTTACATTTTAATCAGGTTCTATTTTTTGCACCTCTGATTTAACTTAATACTTGTCTGTTAAATGGGAATAATACAGATTATTTTAAGAATCAAGCAAGATAATATATATAAAGTACTTCAGAAATACTTAAGAGCTACATAACTATGAGCAATAATTATTATTACAAAAATTTGAGTTTTTATTGCTACATTCATCAACAGCAATGGTCTCTCCTAAGTTCCACATTCAGTGCTGCATCAACAGCATACAGCACCATTTTTGTTTGTTCAGTGGCTTAACTCATGTCTGATTCTTCTTTGATATCTTTGGGACCTAAACTTACTAGTACCATTGCTAGATCAAAGGCTATGTTCATCTCTACCCTGGAACTACTACCTGGAATTGGGTCACAAACAATGGAATTATAAAGTGGAACCCAGTGTTAACACTGGGATCACATGTAAATTCTTTCTGTCTAATCTTATAATCCCTTTCAGATCTCTGAGTTGAGAGCTCCATCCTGAAACTGCTCCTCCTGTTGCTGCTATCTCCAAGGTTCATACCTGCTATTACTAGTTACTTGTACTCTGGGCGGGTCCCTATCCAGATGTAACATACCTCTTCTATTGACATCCTTGGCTGTTTTGGACTGGAAAAAGCTCTATCTTAACCTTTTGTTGGTTTTGTTGCTCTAGAATTCTATTTACAGCATTAGTTTGAAATTGTTTGGAGAGGAATGATAGGAGCTATTTACTTTGCCTTCTTGGCATTGCCCCCTGAAAAAGTATGTATTAATCAATTATCATATGCTGAATAATGTGCTAAGTACTGACCTTGCTAATTAAAAAGTAAAGAAAGGACTTTTCCGGGGGTGGAGCCAAGATGGCGGAGATCAGACAGGAGTCTCTGTAACCTCCTCTAACCATCCCTCAAACCAACAACGTATGAAGCCTCTAGACTGATTTTGAAGCAAAAAAATCCGCAATATCTGGAGGACAACATATTTCTAGAAGATAATCTGGAAGAACTTCAAAACAGGTCTGTTTTAATTGGGCAGGGGGGTGGTCTGCTGAACCCAGACTGCAGCGCAGGGAGACTGGGGCAGAGAGCTGGAACAGGAGTCGGAACAGAAGTGGGAGCGTTGTGTTTTTCACACACCTGGGAGTCTTCTGGGGGCCTCTTGGGCCAATCTGTCCTGATTGCGGGCAGGTGGTTTGGAGGGTCTGCCTTTTGTGTGGGGTAGATTGTGAACCACTGAACCCCTGATGAGCATGGGACCTAGCTGCCATTACACAGCACCCTAGGGATATCAATCAATCAGCAGGACTGATCAGCACCAGAAATAACTCAATCAGCAGAACTGCCACAGGGCAAATTAAAGCAGCATTCCCTCCTTTGCCTTGAACAGACCTCACACCTTTAAAAAAAAAACAAAAAGAGCTCTCACCATAGACTGCTTTTATGGAGAGAGGGAAGAACAGACCTCAAATCCTGAGGCCCCTAAAGGTAAAGCAACTCCAGAAAAAGCCCCAAAGAGAGACATAAACTGGTCTCCATGTCACAAGGCTTTCTATGAAGATTGCATAAAGAATCTTAAAAGAGATTTAGAAGAATCATGGGGAAACGAAATGAGATCACTGCAAAATAAAAAGTAAAGAAAGTCCTTATCCTCATGGAGCTTTTGGGTTTTTTTTTTTTTAATGTAACTTTCTTTTTAATATGACTTACATTTTCCACTATATCCTTACAGTTTCTTTCCATAGAATTAGCCTTTATAATAAAGAACAAGAAAAAAAAATCAGCAAAATTAACCCCACATTAAAACACTGGCATTATGTGCAAAGTACTATTAGTGATCCCCACCTCTGCAAAGAAATGGGGAAATGTGATTTTTCATATCTAATCTTTCAGAAAAAATGTGGTTATTTTAATTTTGTAGCATTCAATTTTCATGAAGTTGGAGGAGGTGTTACTTCTTTCCATTTACATTGTAAGTTATTTGGTGCATGTCGTTTTTTTTATTGTTCTGCCAACTTTACTTGAATCAGTCCATGCAACTTTCTAAGCTTCTCTATATTTTTATTACACTTATACACTTATACACGTACTATGACTATAATCCTCCCAAGTTTCATGTCTTCATCTGTGAAATGTGATGTCCAATCATGTGTTGACATATCTATAATCCCAGCTCAAAGGGATTAGGGATTTCAATGTATTACTTTTCTTTCTAAGAACAATCACAAGAAGAGAAAAAAATGATTCCAGGGACAGAAACTCAATTATGCCCCATTATGAGCTAGTTAAGTGCTTAGGTACTGATTACAAAAAAATAAAACAACCACTTGGGACTAAATAAAAGTGTTAATGTCCATCATAGGCTTCTCAGGCTTTAGAGAAAACTATGAGCTGGGCTTATCCCTATTTATAGAGGAAAGCTCCAGGTGAAAATGTGGGCTCCAGAGAGAAGGTAAGCAGATATAAATAATGATTGCAATGAAGTAAGCATCTTCATAAAATAAACCTATCAAATTCAGATATCAAAAACAGAAGAGAGTTAGGAATTCCTCAAATCTATTCCCCTCAATCTGGAGGTGAGGAATTGAAGGAAACAAAGAGCAGGTGAGTCTCCCTGAGCCAACCAATCAGTGCCAAAGCATGCACTAGGTCTCTTAATACCCAATCCAGTGATTCCATTACATCAAGGTCTCTAGGGTCAATGAGAAAAAAAGAAATCTTAATAGTAATGAGCAGCAGACATTATTCTTGTCTTTCCTCTATCCCATTGCTCCTCTTCCCCCCAAGCCTGACCTGAAAATTACAGAAAACTGTGAGCATAGACATGGGGCAAGATTCCATCAGTGGGTCATAGAGCAGAGATAATATCCTTCTCATCTCTTCATGAATATGACAGTCCCTGCTTCCTACATCAAAAATGAGAACCTAAGGCTGAGCTAAAAGAATTGTGCCTAAAGAGAAAATGACAAATCAAAAGTCAAATGAAATAAAGAAATGTCAAATCCTCTATCTGTGAGGCCCTGAAAGGCTTTTTTTTCCTGATGAATTATGTGAAATGTGGAATTGTTTTCTCTCTCTCTCTCTCTCTCTCTCTCTCTCTCTCTCTCTCTCTCTCTCTTTCTCTCTCTCTCTCTCTCTCTCTCTCTCTCTCTCTCTCTCTCTCTCTCTTTCTCTCTCTCTCTCTCTCTCTCTCTCTCTCTCTCTCTCTCTCTCTCTCTTTCTCTCTCTCTCTCTCTCTCTCTCTCTCTCTCTCTCTCTCTCTCT